>CM042251.1:3427022-3659522 GCA_023566225.1 Romanogobio albipinnatus
GAAATATGTAGAAAACCCATGAAAGATGTACGTTATTTAAAAAATCCATTATATATTTGGACAATGGGCGGCGCCATTTTGTTTGCGTTCTAGGCCGATGACGAAGAATGGTTGCACTCGGCAATCAACTGGCGCTACCCTTTAGCTATTTCTACTTGAAAAATGTTTCAGAGTTAAACAAAACCCAACAATTGCTTTGTAATTGCATTTAAAACACACGTGCACACAAACTCACACACCAACAGATCGGCGCGCGCACGCACATACACACACACACACATCCACGCACGCACTGTGCGCGCACACACGCTCAATCAGCTGTAATGTTATGAGGGTTGGCTTGCCTAGAGTGGTCACCTTGATCTGATTCGGCAGGCCAGCACTCTCCCTGAATGAATCCGAAATCGCCCCCTAAACCCTCATTCACTATTCCCTACTTTAGTCCACTAATATAGTTCACTTGAAGGAGTGAATGAAAACGAGTGCGTGAAGAAGTCGGACAGTCGTTGTGTGTCCATCGGCTGTACACTCGTTATTGCGGTGCAATGTGGGATTGAATAAATGCACACGAACACGTCCACTATGGTTTCGGACACCACTACAAATGGCTGTCCCCTTAAATAGTGCCCTATTTAAGGGTATAGGGGGCGATTTCAGATTCAGCCCGTCGTGGAGACTGGTGAGGGCAGCCCATAACACATCTCGATTGAGAGCCTGTCAGATGTGTGTGTGAGCGAGCATGTGCGCGCGCGGCGATCTGTTGGTGTGTATGTGAGAGAGAGTTTGTGTGCACGTGTGTTTTAAATGCAATTACAAAGCAATTCATTGGTTTTGTTGAACATTTTTCGAGTTGTGTTGTGGTAAAAATAGCTTCGGGTAGCGGCAGTGGATTGCCGAGTGCAACCATTCTACGTCATCGGCATAGAACGCAAACAATGGATTTTTAATATAATTTAATGGGTTTTCTACATATTTCAGTAAGAGGCATAATTTATGTTATATTAAGCCATACAAGTCTTAACACCAGAGGATTCCTTTAAATCTAACAGCTGATTGGTTGATTGTGATCCATTACATCCCTTTCTGTCAAAGTTATCTGACATTATCAAGATTAATTTGTTCTGACAGTTTAACTCTTGAGTTCTTGTCATATTTTATCACCATTTTCTAAACTATAGCAAATAAACTGTGATAATGTGAGAAAATGTTCAAGGTGTGTGAATACTTTTTTTATTTAACTGTATATCATCCATGTGTTGTATAAGATGTAATGATTTTCTAAAGAATTGATTTAATTAGAAATACAGTAATATTGTGAAATATTATTACAAATATCTGTTTTCTATGTGAATATATAGTAAAGTGATTTACTCCAGTCTTCAGTGTCACATGACCCTTCAGAAATCATTCTAATGTGATGATTTGCTGCTCAAGAGACATTTATGATTATTATTGTGGAAACAATGATACATTTTGTTCAAAAGAACAATCTTTTGGAAGTCTTCCCTATCACTTTTGATCAATTTATTGCATCCCAACAGTGAAATCTTATTAAAATATTAATCTTAATGCAGTGACTGAACATCTTTTAGCCAATTAAAAAGTTTAAAAAGGAGAAGAACAAGAAAATCCCAAATTCACTAAAGACTTTTACAATTTTTTACAAAAACAGGAAATTACAATTTTTCAATGATCACTGAACATTGTGATAAAGCCCATTATCAGCTCACCTTTGAGGTCTAGGCACTCGTTTCGCTGTGTCAGGTCTTTTAAGTCCTATGGACAAAAATAAAAAGAAAGATGATGTTTAATTCTTATTGTATAGATAGGTTACAGCCAAGATCATTAATGTAATTCTAGTCAGAAAAGTGTGTAAACAATGACAAGTGAGAAAATAAATCCACATGGATAGGCATAAGAAACAATAAAAAATATACACTCTCTCTCTCTCTCTCTCTGTGTGTGTGTATGTGTGTGTTCAGTAACATGTCTCACACTGGAGCTAGGGGACTCGGAGACTAAGAGCTGAAAGCATGCCAGTATAAACGCTGAATTCATACGTTTCAAGGCTGTGTAAACACTAGGATGCCTGTGCTCTGAAACACCAGGGGGCAGCTGCCCTAAACCTGTTCTCTGATCAGCAATATGTCCAAAGCGTTCAGAGTCACCACCTGACATTTAACGCTGCAAACAGCATCTGACCATGAGCTTTCTAATGTGACTTCAATGAGCCTTGTGTTTCTGCTGTTACACAAGCCACCTGCGGCCATCTTGTACTCACCAATCAGAGAGTTGGGTGGTGTGCACTTGTACTGGTGAGGAGGGAAACCGTATCAAAGAGGATCTATTATGCGTGTGTTACGCTTTCATCTTTCTTTAGTGTGTAATGCTTTGCTGTTTGAGCATGAAAAGGGGAGTTTTTCTCTCAGTGTTAGTGTTTCTGAACTCCCTCAAACGCCTCCATTAGTCTTGAGTCACGTCACAATATTCCTCATTTAAATAATTAATTCGCTGAATAAAGGGGCGGGCCTGGTTGAGTTAGTTATTAGTGTGGTGAAACTGCCGTTTATGGTAAGGGGCGGGGCATTTCCCAAACACGCTGGAAGAGTTTGACCAATCATAACACACTGTTCCAGCCGACCAATCAGAGCACATTGTGCTTTTCCGAAGGAGGGGCTTTATAGAGACAGGAACTAAACAGAGCGTTACTGACACACTGGGAAGACAGGGGCTGCAACAATGGAGAATATGAGGAAACATTCAAGCAGGAAAATATATAAATAAAATAAATAAAATCCTGATAAAATAAAATCATGACAGGTGAAGTGAATAACACTGATGATCTCTTCATCACCTGTTAGTGGGTGGGATATATTAGGCAGCAAGTGAACATTTTGTCCTCAGAGTTGATGTGTTAGAAGCAGGGAAAATGGGCAAGCGTAAGGATTTGAGCGAGTTTGACAAGGGCCAGATTGTGACGGCTAGACGACTGGGTCAGAGCATCTCCAAAACTGCAGCTCTTGTGGGGTGTTCCCGGTCTGCAGTGGTCAGTCTCTATCAAAAGTGCTCCAAGGAAGGAACAGTGGAGAACCGGCCACAGGGTCATGGGCGGCCGAGGCTCATTGATGCACGTGTGGAGCGAAGGCTGGCCCGTGTGGTCCGATCAAACAGACGAGCTACTGGAGCTCAAACTGCTCAAGAAGTTAATGCTGGTTCTGATAGAAAGGTGTCAGAATACACAGAGCATCTCAGTTTGTTGCGTATGGGGAGGCATAGCCGCTGACCAGTCAGGGTGCCCATGCTGACCCCTGTCCACCGCCCAAAGCACCAACAGTGGCACGTGAGCATCAGAACTGGACCACGGAGCAATGGAAGAAGGTGGTCTAGTGTTCTTCTACATCCCGTGGATGGCCGGGTGTGTGTGCGTGGCTCACCTGGGGAACACATGGCACCAGGTGCACTATGGGAAGAAGGCGTGGCGGCGGAGGCAGTGATGCTTTGGGCAATGTTCTGCTGGGAAACCTTGAGTCCTCCATCCATGTGGATGTTACTTTGACACGTCCCACCTACCTAAAGGCCCGGGTATACTTCACTTACCGCGCCCGGACGCGTCACGCGCGCAGCCCTGTCCGCGCGTCTTTCAAAGTATACTACACAACGGATGCGCGCGGATGATCGCGTTCGACGCATGCGCAGTACATTTTTTCCCTATGCTCTACCAGACATTGGGGGGCAGCACTGAGTCCTGTTATCAACGGGACATTCGCTGGGCATGATCGGAGAAGAACTGTAGTGCATCCACCATTGCAAGAAGTTTGGAAGAAATACTGAAGAATCATAAACGATGGAGAAGTTTTTCTCTCTTTTTTAAAGCGTGTTGTTTTTAAACCGGTCTTTGCACACTCTTCTTCGACGGCTGAAAACTGTGCTCAATACTGTGCGTATTGCCACCTAGTGGACTCTTCTGTACTGCTGGCGCATGCGCTGTTGCACGCGGACCATCCGCGCGGTCTCGAAATTTGGGCTGCGCGCGGACGGGGTGTGCGGCCGGCCCTCCGAATGACGAAAATTACGTCATGCGGGCGGTGCACGAACGCGGACGGCCGAAGTATACCCGGGCCTTAAGCATTGTTGAGACCATGTCAGGCCTTTCATGGAAACGGTATTCCCTGTGGCTGTGGCTCTTTCAGCAGATAATGCGCCGCCACAAAGCACACATGCTTCAGGAATGGTTTGAGGAGCACAAGTTTGAGGTGTTGACTCGGCCTCCAAATTCCCCAGATCTCAATCCAATCGAGCATCTGTGGGATGTGCTGAACAAACAAGTCCGATCCATGGAGGCCACACCTCACAACTTACAGGACTTAAAGGATCTGCTGCTAACATCTTGGTGCCAGATACCACAGCACACCTTCAGGGGTCTAGCGGAGTCCATGCCTCGATGGGTCAGGGCTGATTTTGCAGAAAAAGGGGGACCATATACACACACACACACTGTATATACACAGATTTAATATGGCCGCTTGCCATCTGTGCTAACAGACATAAAGGGAGCGTTAATCTTCTTTGTATCTCTCTCTCTCTCTCTCTCTCTTTAGCGCATTTCTTTTACAGGCCTGTTTGTGAAGTCATTTTTCCAGGGGTGACTAAGCAATTAGGAGAGAGGAACACAAGCACAGACTGAGGTGGTGGAAAAACACATACGTACACACGCACTCAGTAATGACCGGCTATTTTCTTCCCTGGGGACTCCCAGTGGAAAATTACCATGATGCCCTCGGAAGGATTTAACAGACTGATGTCCTTCTGCACAACTACAGGTTACACATATTGTGCCAAAAATACATAACATGACAAAAAGTACACATGCAGAGAAAAATAGAGGAATGGAAAAGAAACCAACGGGAAACACAAAAGCAGCGGACCTGTGAACGGAGGGAAAGAAGGGAGGAGAACGGCAGCATGTGCTGGTTGGTGAGTGATTGTGGGTGTTAGCTGGCATCTCTGTGCAAACATCAGGCCATGATAACATGATCGCTCTCTCTCTGTCTGTTTTCAGTGACTCAGCGAGGAGCAGACGGGAGAAACTGCTCTCTCTCTCTCTCTCTCTCCCCCCCCATCGATCTGTTTCAGCAGGCAATCACGTGTCCTCCTGTTTCATTATAACACCCTGCAGAGTCTCACCGAAAATCATTCATACATTTTTGAAGTCCGCGTCTATTTTCTCATAATGCATTCAGGTCCGTTTTGACTCGGAAGAGAGAATCTTTTTTATAAATCATAGTTTTTAGATATAACCATTTTTAAAAAAAGTTACACTTTTGGGTTCGGGTCTATTCTTAGCCGGGTATGAACTGAGGCTTTGAGGCTTTACCAGTGTTGGGTGTGATGCATTACTGTAATTGAATTTAAAAGTAAAGTAAGGGATTACTCTTAATATTTCTTTTATTTAATTGCAGTTACTTCTGATGTAATTGCATTAAATTCAGTGTAGATGACAGAACAATTCTGTATGAAACAATAGTGGATTTAACCGGTATTTTCCAGACTATAAGTCACACTTTTTTTCATAGTTTGGCTGCTCCTGCGACTTATCAGGTGCGACTTGTATATCAAAATGAATTCATACTGACTGAAAAGAATAAACATTTAGCTATGTCTACAGCCGCGAGAGGGCTCCTGTAGCCCACCCCTGAAAAAAATCACTGAAAACTGAAAAAAACTGTTAACTGAAATATTAACTTAAAGAGAACTGAGAAAGACTGAACACAAACAAAATGGCCCCCAAAAAGAAAATCCTATTCTGCACATTACAAACTGCAGGTGGTAAAATATGCAGTTGAAAACGGTAATCGAGCAGCAGAAAGAAAGTTTGGAGTGAGAAACTTGTGAGGGACTGGCGAAAAGCAGAGGTTACTTTAACTGTAATGAAGAAAACAAAGAAAGCTAATCGCGGGCTGAAAGAAAGATGGCCAGAGCTGGAGGAACAAGTCCACAGATGGGTGCTTATACAACGGGAGAGGCTCAGCTGCGCGAGACAAACGCTGCCAGTGTGAATGCACAGCGGGCGCGCGCGCGGCTCCCACTCTCTCTTGCGCGTGCGGTGTGAAGCTGGCGTTACAGTCCAGTATAATGCGACTTATAGTCCAGTGTGACTTATATATGGTTTTTTTCCTCTTCATGACGCATTTTTTGACATATGCGACTTATACTCCCGAGCGACTTATAGTCCGGAAAATACGGTAATGTTAAAATGTATGTTTTTAAATGTAACCTTTTAAAAACGTTGGCCAGTTCAAGAATAATTCATGCAATTTTGAATCATTTATTTAAAAATTAAAAGAGCAGTTTCATGTCTATCTTTGTATTGTTCAACTGGTTGAAGTTGAAATGGGATTTATAATTAATAAATAATGCAGTAATTAGGACAGTAATCTAATTATTACACTGTTGAAGATGTAATTATTAGCTAGTAATTAATAACTTTTTTTTACTGTGCGTTCACACCAGACACGACTTGCGTGAATAAATTGTGCTATTCGTGCGTAGACGGACCCTTGAACATTTTGAGTTTATTAGCTTCATTCGTGTGTGACATTCACTTCACAACAGACATGAATTCACGTCATGGGAGGGGCTTCTGCCAGCGGCTCGTCTCATTGTGAAATGGCTGACATGTATTGTTTTAAAATACGGCGAATAAGCTCAATTTGCCGGCTTTAACTAGCTTGTAGTCTCAGTATGTGTGTGTATATATATATATATATATATATACACACACACACACACACACACACACACACATACATACAGTGAGGAAAATAAGTATTTGAACCCCCTGCTATTTTGCAAGTTCTCTTGCAAGGTTTCTGGCCTGTCGCTGAGAAACACGGAGTTTGAGCTCCTCCAAAGATTCTCTATTGGGTTTAGGTCTGGAGACTGGCTAGGCCACGCCAGAACCTTGATATGCTTCTTACAGAGCCACTCCTTGGTTATCCTGGCTGTGTGCTTCGGGTCATTGTCATGTTGGAAGACCCAGCCTCGACCCATCTTCAATGCTCTAACTGAGGGAAGGAGGTTGTTCCCCAAAATCTCGCAATACATGGCCCCGGTCATCCTCTCCTTAATACAGTGCAGTCGCCCTGTCCCATGTGCAGAAAAACACCCCCAAAGCATGATGCTACCACCCCCATGCTCACAGTAGGGATGGTGCTCTTGGGATGGTACTCATCATTCTTCTTCCTCCAAACACGTTTAGTTAAATTATGACCAAAAAGTTCTATTTTGGTCTCATCTGACCACATGACTTTCTCCCATGACTCCTCTGGATCATCCAAATGGTCATTGGCAAACTTAAGACGGGCCTTGACATGTGCTGGTTTAAGCAGGGGAACCTTCCGTGCCATGCATGATTTCAAACCATGACGTCTTAGTGTATTACCAACAGTAACCTTGGAAACGGTGGTCCCAGCTCTTTTCAGGTCATTGACCAGCTCCTCCCGTGTGGTTCTGGGCTGATTTCTCACCTTTCTTAGGATCATTGAGACCCCACGAGGTGAGATCTTGCATGGAGCCCCAGTCCGAGGGAGATTGACAGTCATGTTTAGCTTCTTCCATTTTCTAATGATTGCTCCAACAGTAAACCTTTTTTCACCAAGCTGCTTGGCAATTTCCCCGTAGCCCTTTCCAGCCTTGTGGAGGTGTACAATTTTGTCTCTAGTGTCTTTGGACAGCTCTTTGGTCTTGGCCATGTTAGTAGTTGGATTCTTACTGATTGTATGGGGTGGACAGGTGTCTTTATGCAGCTAACGACCTCAAACAGGAGCATCTAATTTAGGATAATAAATGGAGTGGAGGAGGACATTTTAAAGGCAGACTAACAGGTCTTTGAGGGTCAGAAGTCTAGCTGATAGACAGATGTTCAAATACTTATTTGCAGCTGTATCATACAAATAAATAGTTAAAAAATCATATATTGTGATTTCTGGATTTTTTTTTTAGATTATGTCTCTCACAGTGGACATGCACCTACGATGACAATTTCAGACTCCTCCATGATTTCCAAGTGGGAGAACTTGCAAAATAGCAGGGTGTTCAAATACTTATTTTCCTCACTCTATATTAAAAAAAAGGTTGTTCATGTAAAATTTGAAAAAACAAAAAAGAAATAAAGTAAAGGGCTAAACATATTAACATGGTTTTATTTTTAAGTTTTATTTCTATCCAACAACAGCCATAATTAGTTATTCAAGACCATTCATGACACGTTTTTCTTTTTTGCTGCAGAGCCATTAAGACTCTTATGGTACGACAAATTTGAACCCTTCAAAACCATAACATTAGTAATTATAGTTACTATATTTGTTATAGGAAGTCTAGTCACATTAACCGACAGAAAACAGGCATGTTCCCGTTGAGCTCTAACCAAACCATTAAAACGCTACATGCAAATAACTTTGAATTTGACTGTGTGTGTGTGTCACCAGGATAAGGAGAAATGACCGCTTGTTGACTCAGTATGGTATGTTTACAACGGCCTGCCTATAAGAGGCTTTCAGTAAGCGAGCTGCAGCCAGAGAGAGTCAGGAGGCATGTGACTGGTCCGATGCCAGAGGTTAGCGAGGTTATATGTTTGTGGTCAGAGTACAAATGTAATACAGCGCAACGGGCCAACTGGGGATACAATAGAGATTACTAACGTGCACGATCAAGCATCCCTTTCTTCAGTGAGTGTGTCATTTATGGGGAGTTAGAGCAAAAATGCCACTCAAATTCAAGATAAGGGGTCAATAAATGCACAATAAAAAGTAAATTGGTTGCTCTTTATTTTACAGTATGTGCACTTAAGTGTACTTACCTAAGAAAGTAGTGGGTGATATAAGGTAACTACATGGGTTAAGGTTAGGTTTAGGGGTAGGTAGTACCTAGTTATTACCCATAAGTACTAGGGGTGTAACTTTACATCGTATATAGAGATATCGCGATATAAAAATGCGACTATGATTCAGGATATATAGTTGTTTTATCCAAGGCTCAGTATAATTCACCCAAAAATGTAAATAATGTCATCATGTACTCAGCCTCATGTTGATTTGTTTAACTTCAAAACACAAAGATATTTTTTATGAAACCTGAGAGATTGCGGTCCCTCCATTTAAAGTCCATTCCTCTAAAACGGAAAAGATCCAAAGAAATGCCATAAAGGCATCATAAAAATAACTAGTCGAGTGTCTAATCCAAATCTTCTGAAGAGACACGATGGCTTTAACGGCGAGCATACTGTAGTAAACACGGACGTTCAAATGCTTGCGTGACGTGTGAAAACAGCATGAGAGAGAGTAAACACAGTCATTTTGACACGTTTTCATTGCGATTAGAGTTGTGATAGATTGCATTGATCATCTGAAGCGCACGCGCTGGAACGGCACTCCTCAAATGCAAATATCATTTAAATCACCAGATCACATTTAGTTTTAGTAGTAGGATTTTTCAAAGCATTTTAGATGGTTTATTACGTCTATTATATACGTCTGATTATCGGGCTGGGTATATAGAGTGCCGAAGTAATGACGTCACTTTGTAGGCCAAAACGCGGAAGTGAGTTAGCATTTTAGCCCTATGGGTTCCCTCGCCCTAAAGTCTATGGGTTTTTTGAATGGGTTTTTGCTAAATCGCCTGAAATAAGGTCTGTGGTTAACAAAGCCTCTATATATTTTCACGTTTTAATCTATGACATAAAACACACTAGTTATAACCTGCTTGTGATTTTTTAAGACTTTATTGTGTCTTAAAAACGATGGTTGCGAACAAGTTGCTAAAAGGGACTACATCCTTTGGCGGGGACTTTAGACGTCATCGTGACAAACAGGCAATCTCTCACTAGCCCGCGTTTCAGCCTACTTATGTGGCGTGAATAAATCGCGCTATTCGCGCAAAGTTGGATGCTTGAACATTTGGAGTTTACTCTCTTCACATGTTTGTCTCGTTGAGAAATGGATGACATGGGCTGTGTTTACACGTCTTTTTGTGTTTAAATCTACTGTTAATGTGTGACAACTTAGTTTTAAGACTTTTTCAGTCGATAATGTAGTTGTTTAAAGCTCAAATCTGTGGTTTATTTATAAGAAGAGTGCCTATTTAAACATTTTATCTGGTGTTATCGGAGTTGTGAGCTCCAGTGAGTCAGCGGCGGTCAGCGCTTGTTTAGCCGGCGAGAGTTGACTTTCCTCGGCTAGTCCTTCTGCCGTCTGCCGCTGGCTATGATGTCTCTGTGGCGTCTCCAGCTATAATTAGTCTTGTGGAGATTTAACGGCCCATATTTGCTCTCATGGATCTATAATTTGTTCCCTGGCAAATCGTTTAGGCTGAGTGCAAAGATAAGTTTCATTACTTGTTTATTTTTAGGCTATAACTGTACGTTACCGTTGTAAGTTAGCCGACTAGCACTGACTTTGAATGTTTGACTGAATTGTTTGCTTTATTTCATGTGTAGCTTATTATACGTTTTGTATTATTGATCATACATAAACTTGCATTTAACAAAAAGCGACTGGGTTGTGTTTCATGTCATTTAATGTTATCACAGTGATAATCATATTGTCTGAAAAAAACATTAACAAAAGATAAATCTCAGAGAGGCACGCATAAACAAAATTAGTTTCTAACATTTTTGGAAAAAACGAATGGGCAATATTTCTCATGAAAAAGTGGATAAGTGTTCTTCATACACAGCGCAGATCATAATGAGCGAGCGTGCTTCTAAATAAAGTTTGAGGAAGCTTGATGATGACGTTGATCCGCGACCATGGTGTGCTGTAGTCCGTTTATAGCCTACCGTTAGCATTTTATATCTGACGGCTTTATTTGGGCTTCAAAATGTATACATTTTGGATTAACTTGTAAAGATTATCTTGGTAGACAAAACGTGTAAGGGTCATTACTCTTTGTTGAACACAGATCTTATTTTTTGCGATTTTCCAAAAGTCTATGGGGAAAATGAATGGCTTTTTGATCGAGGGAACCCATGCGCCGCTAACTTCCGGGTTGGCCTACAAAGTGACGTCATTACTTCGGCACTCTATTGACACAAATTTCACGAATCGATTTCCATTCACAAGCTTTCGATTCGATTCAATATCGATTATTGTGGATATCAGATACAGTACATGGCAAATTTTCTTGATGAAAAAATTGCTTAACTAATGCTGTAAACTATACATGGTAGACATGGTAATGTGGTGCAAATATTTATCAAAATGCTCATCTCTAAGGTTCATTTTTCTAGCTAACTAATGAGTTTATGGACACTGGATATGGTTTTTCTGAGGTAAATGTGACATTACGTGACATTGTTCACAAATTGTTTTATAGACGTCTTTCCGCGGTTGAAAAACTGATTGAGCGATAATGTGATGTGATAAAGATTTCCGTGCGTTGTACTAATCTTTTAGTACAAAAGTACACTTCTATAATCGTGTACCAAGACCGACGGAAAATCAAAAGTTGTGATTTTCTAGACCGATATGACTAGGAACTATACTCTCTGCGTAATGATCAAGAGCTGTGAGCCGTCCCATGAGTGCAGCGGCGCAATGATATAACACAGCGCCTGAAAACAGTCCCCAGCGCTCTCTGTGTAAGCAGGTTGTCACGTTGGTTATGTTGACGGAAGTTAGCCTATTTACTGGTGCTGTGTAATATCATTGCGCCGCTGCACCCATGGGACGGCTCAAAGCTCCTTGATTGTTACACAGGAATGAGAGTATAGTTTTTAGCCCATAGTTCACAACTTTTCATTTTCCGTCGGTCTTAGCACACTGTGTAAGTACACACATCACAACATGTAAATATGAAAATGTTGGCGCAATTTTGTCACTTATTGAGCAGTCGCTAGCTGGAGCCGTTTACCTCCAGTCTTTGTGCTAAGCAAGGCTAGCTGGAGCCGGTTACCTCCAGTCTTTGTGCTAAGCTAGGCTAGCTGGAGCCGTTTACCTCCAGTCTTTGTGCTAAGCAAGGCTAGCTGGAGCCATTTACCTCCAGTCTTTGTGCTAAGCAAGGCTAGCTGGAGCCGTTTACCTCCAGTCTTTGTGCTAAGCTAGGCTAGCTGGAGCCGTTTACCTCCAGTCTTTGTGCTAAGCAAGGCTAGCTGGAGCCGTTTACCTCCAGTCTTTGTGCTAAGCAAGGCTAGCTGGAGCCGTTTACCTCCAGTCTTTGTGCTAAGCAAGGCTAGCTGGAGCCGTTTACCTCCAGTCTTTGTGCTAAGCTAGGCTAGCTGGAGCCGTTTACCTCCAGTCTTTGTGCTAAGCTAGGCTAGCGGTGGGTGCGTCAGACAGAGTTATGGCACACACAGAGATGAGAATGGGATGTATGGACTTCTCTAACTCTGGGGGGTACGGTGAATATGATAAAGTCCCAAAAAGTCAGCATGTTCCTTTAAGATTTCGTAATAAAATGGACGTAATTTGAAATCTGAGACTTTGTATCTTATCAAAAGTAACAAAGCACAAAGATTATTGTGATTTATTGGATGGGAGGGGCTTAAAATCGAGAAATAATTGTTTTTTACCCAGCCCTGCTGCATTGAAAGCGTGAGGGAAAAATTAAAGTTAAGAGTTTCAGTGACATTACTACATTAAGTGACTATATAATGTTGAATATAATGTTTAATGCAATAGGGGAATATTTGTGGGTCCTGATAATAATACAGTAATAATAATACATTTAAAAAGTAAAATATTTTGGCTTAAAATATCGTGATACGCATCTTGAGTTCAGTATGGAGATTTGTATCATGACACGAGTGTATCGTTACACCCCTGTACATGCAGAACAGGACTGTGAAATAAAGTGCTACCAGTAAATCTATTACAAGTCACGATTACAGTGAAATGAGAAAATGAAAAGTGTTGAGTGCAGCATTAAATCTAGATCTGCTCACGATGCATCAGTGTTAATGTTGAGCATTATAACCAATCACACACGTTTCTGTTGAGCGTATGAATGCAATGGCCAATCAGGTGTTTAGATTAGTCACCAGCCATTAAGAAATCATCAGAAAATGGCATTTCTGCACTCTTGCTACCTCTCTCATCATATCAACAAAGGAGTTTGCATAACTCTGTGACATTGTCATGGACCGCGTATATATTCTATATATATTCCTTTTTCTTTATGATACTAAACTACCCAAAAAATCTTAACGTTATGTCTTGATTTTCTAATGCATAACAATCAATAAATGAATTTAGTTGAACATGAACATAGTTCTTATCTTTTGTCTGTGTTGCCTACACGAATATGACAAGCCATTACCCCACATATGTTATATGTATTAACTATCATTAAATCAAGGGCAATATTCTGCAATGATTTATCATAATACTGCAGTTCTGTAATGCATTTCTGTTTGTTTAATCATTTATATACTTTATGTAGAGTATTTACATTGTGCAATTGTGGTGTAAACACATCTATGCCACCTTTGATCAGCATTAAACAGTCTGTGTAGATAAACATACCATGTCAGATGCGGCTTCTGCTCCACCTTTGCAGTATAAAGATGTCTTTTGTTCATGTTGATAAAATTGGTAACAGTCAATAGTATTCTGACTGATTGAAGTAACTGGTTGAATAAATTTAGGTATTTGACATAAAAACAACAGAGATACATTTAATCAAATATTGCAATGCAAATATTGCCTCTTAATGGTAACAATTACTTTGTGACCCAGGTGTGAATGCAATGCTTTATGACTTCTTATGAAGAGGACTTTTGAAGAATTTCCAGGATGTTTTGGCAGATGTGTTACCTGTATCTGTTTGAGCACTTTTGGGATTGGTTTGCAGTTGAGCTTCTGGCATGCTTGTCTGTAGGCATTCAGAATCTCCTCCACCGTCACATTCTGGGCTGCAGAGACAAAACAACACAAAAACAAGGTCAAAGGTCAGAGATACACCGCAGTTATATTCAACCCGTCCTTCGGATAAGACGTTAAACCGAGGTCCTGACTCTCTGTGGTCATTAAAAATCCCGGGTGTAACCCCGGCATCCTGGCCAAATTTGCCCATTGGCCCCTGTCCATCATGGCCTCCTAACCATCCCCATATATATACATACATACACTCACCTAAAGGATTATTAGGAACACCTGTTCAATTTCTCATTAATGCAATTATCTAATCAACCAATCACATGGCAGCTGCTTCAATGCATTTAGGGGTGTGGTCCTGGTCAAGACAATCTCCTGAACTCCAAACTGAATGTCGGAATGGGAAAGAAAGGGGATTGTTGTTGGTGCCAGACGGGCCGGTCTGAGTATTTCACAATCTGCTCAGTTACTGGGATTTTCACGCACAACCATTTCTAGGGTTTACAAAGAATGGTGTGAAAAGGGAAACACATCCAGTATGCGGCAGTCCTGTGGGCCAAAATGCCTTGTTGATGCTAGAGGTCAGAGGAGAATGGGCCGACTGATTCAAGCTGATAGAAGAGCAACTTTGACTGAAATAACCACTCGTTACAACCGAGGTATGCAGCAAAGCATTTGTGAAGCCACAACACACACAACCTTGAGGCGGATGGGCTACAATTGAAGACTGGAAAAATGTTGCCTGGTCTGATGAGTCTCGATTTCTGTTGAGACATTCAGATGGTGAAATTTGGCGTAAACAGAATGAGAACATGGATCCATCATGCCTTGTTACCACTGTGCAGGCTGGTGGTGGTGGTGTAATGGTGTGGGGGATGTTTTCTTGGCACACTTTAGGCCCCTTAGTGCCAATTGGGCATCATTTAAATGCCACGGCCTACCTGAGCATTGTTTCTGACCATGTCCATCCCTTTATGACCACCATGTGCCCATCCTCTGATGGCTACTTCCAGCAGGATAATGCCCCATGTCACAAAGCTCGAATCATTTCAAATTGGTTTCTTGAACATGACAATGAGTTCACTGAACTAAAATGGGCCCCACAGTCCCCAGATCTCAACCCAATAGAGCATCTTTGGGATGTGGTGGAACGGGAGCTTCGTGCCCTGGATGTGCATCCCACAAATCTCCATCAACTGCAAGATGCTATCCTATCAATATGGGCCAACATTTCTAAAGAATGCTTTCAGCTCCTTGTTGAATCAATGCCACGTAGAATTTAAATTTTCCATGTTGAAAAAATCGATTCTTAGATGCATCACGATGCGGACGTGGGCGATTCTGAATCGATTCACAAATGTCAAAAAAATCGATTTTCTAAATGTTGATAACGTAATAATACGGAACGAAAAAAGGCAAACTCTGAAGTGCGGGAAGTGCATCGCCCGGACAGTCTGTGGCTTGCTCATAACAGATACGCATGATGGCGGAGTGCGAAATCCAACCTGCTTCTATGAAGAGGAAAATGACATTGACATTTTCTACAGACATTGACATTTCTACAGCAGGAGACATAGTAACCGCACAGCGGAGCACACTTGCATCGGAACATGTAGACCAGCTCCTGTTCTTACACAAGAACTTGCACATTAGCACTCACTAGCTAAAGGGTCCTGCACACTGTGCGATTTTTCTAAATCCTCTGCGAATGCTGCTTGTCAGACTGTACAAACATGACCCCCGATGTAATACATGTCACACTGTAGGATCTCAGTTGTCATTATGTCAGACTGTACGACAGTCAGACGCGAAAAACGGACGCAAGCAAGAGACTCGTACGGACTGAGTTTTACGTCATCAATCCGTGACACGTTCGGTAATGGTGAGCCGCATTCACAGACACAATGGTAGCGTTCAGCAAACAACAAAAACAAGCGCTGGCATTTTTCATTCACCTGACTCTTTTCGACATGTTCCCTGCTGTGATTTGATGTTGTCGCACGAAATGCGTCATCAGGTTCTGCGCTCCTATTGGTTCTTGATTTGACGGTCGTCCTAGGAGAAGTCACACTGCAGGATTGCGCCTAAAATCTTCGGACACTGCCAGAATTTTGTCCGAGGTAAAATGTGATCGCAACGGTCATTAATCGGTTGTCGGTGCACATGTCAAACTAAGGCTCAAAGACTTCAGATTTTAGCCTAGGATCAGAGAAATCTTTTAGGATTTCAAAATTTGTCTCAGACGGCCAAATCGTGGCCAAAATCGCACAGTGTGCACCCGGCTTAAGCACATTTGCAATTCCATGCAATGGCATTAATTCATTTTGACTGTTCATTTAGTGTTCAGAATGTTCCTTTTCATAAAAGCTGTTTTTGAATAAATGCTGTGATTTTGATACAGTAAAATTTGTATTTTATTTTTGTATTATATTGCTCAATGCACAACAGGAGGATGGTGCTGGTTATTTATGTTAGTGATATGCTGAGTCTGTAGACACAGACTTCACTACAAGTCTGCTGCTAGCCTGGGCTGCTACAGGCATATTTCTTTTTTTCTGTTGGTTCTACTCTGGCAAATGTAACCTTCCAATTCACTTGCAAAATCCCTTCCATTTGTTTTATTAATAAAAATATATTGGAAGTAAATTCATTATGGGTCATTAGAAATACTTTGCTTTAAAACTGCCATGTGAGAAAAAAATAAGGTTTCTCCGATCAGGATTTTTGGAGCCAATCACTGATCGTCGATCACAGGAAGCAGTATCTGCTTATTCATCTATTTGAAGCCTTCTTTTTATCAAGTAGAATTATTTATAGGGAATTTTACAGACATTCATTCAGGGCCTGAATTTTATTTCTGACAATGGGGGAATCCTAGCCTGACGTCGTCATACTCAATTCTAGTCAGAATTTGAGTCCGATTCTGCTCCGTTGGGCTGTGATTATGGGGCGTGTTTAAACCGAACCAGGAAAGACCTCAATTGGACAGACCTACAACCAATCAGAGCAATGGAGCGACGCATAACGTTAGTTGTCAAATGTCAACAGAACTCAACTGCACTGTGTTGCCAAGTCCGCGGGTTGAAGCGACCCCAATTATGTGATATACAGACCCAGGAATGCAAATTTTAGCAGGCAGCCCAGCCAAAATAACACATATTTTACCCCCCACATGCCATTTTTCCCGGAGAACCCCCCCGCCCGGAAAGCTATTGGGCTTGTTTTTGGCTAGTTTTGAGTAGCAATTGGGCGAGTTTTGCTGTAAAAACTTGGCAACCCTGTCTGTGCGCGCTGGAATAAGTCACGTTAGAAGAAGAAGATGAGTGTAAACGATCTTTGCCGGTGTTGTAAAAAAAGAATTTAAGGATACACAGAGTACTTACCAACACCATCATCATTTCTGAGAGAAATAGTAAAGGTGAACGCATATACGAACAAGTTCTTCGTTTAGGATTAGAACATATTTAACCCAAGCGCCTTTGATGACGTGGATGATTACGTTACTGTTTATCATCTGTCCATCATCGTCTAAAGCCCGCCCTGACAATTTCATTGGTCCGAACAGTTTTTTTTCGGGCATAATTACTTCTCTATGGATCAAGTCCAGACCGAACTGCCCGTGCAAAAAAATTTGTGGGCGGGGCTAAGTTCGTCTGGCATCCAGGCTAGGGGAATCCTCCCTTTAGGTGACTCTTGTCATATAAATGTATATAATTCTCTCATAAATATTTGATCATGATGGGCAGGTTTTGTTGTGAAAACCTGGCAACCCTGGGCAGCGGGAAACACAAAACACACCAGGCTTGTTCGAGATGCATCGACGCTGCAGAGACCGATCCACGTATGATATTAAAACACGCATGAGTGAATCAAAAGCATAAGGAGTCGTGTTCTCTCGCTGGACTCGTTATCATACGGCGATCGGTCTCTGCACAGCAACAAGCCTTCCATCAACACGGCAAACGTTGCGTTACTATTGATTCACATGGCTTTACGATCCTACATCGGCATCAAAACACAACTAAAACACAGCGAATCCAACGCATTCATGCAGTTCGCCGTAATTTGTATAGACGGAGATTACAAACGAGCAGCAGCTGTTAGCTCCATTAGCTGCTATTTCAACAATGCCGGATCTCAAGTCTGTGTTGGTCTTGTTGACCCCGTCCCCAGCGCCTGACGTAATCGGTTCTTACTTCTAGCCCTGTTCTAGCCCAGCAATGTTTTGGTGCTACTTAAGAACCACTTTTCCTGGCTCAGAGCTGGAGCTTTGGGTGTGGAAACACAAAGAACCGATTTGAAACTAGGCTCTGGCTCCGATCTAGCTCTAGCACTGCTTTGGTGGAAAAGGGGTAAAAGAGAGCACATGTGTAGCGTCTGGACATGAAAGAGTTTGAACAGCGTAAGGCAGGAGGGAGAGAGCGAGAGAGCAAACGGATCTGTCCTCATTGAGTCTGGGAGGAGATCAGTGTGTGTACACTGTGATTCTTGAGCGCTCTCAGTAGGGCCTTTGTGTAGCACATGAATACACACACTCAAAGCACCAAGCGGTCTAGACCTTCTAAGCGCTGTCTACAGTCATATGACTTCCTACATTCAGACTTATTGTTTTGAGGTGACACACATTCGTACATGCAGAGTGCAGGGTGGTTTAAGGCCAAGCTAAAATATCAGGGCTCTACAGCGTGAACATTCGCTGGCATTTGCACTGCGGCGATACTACAGTGCTGTTTGTTATGCAAACACATTAAATCATAACAAAAGTTATGGAAATCTTAAACAAAAGGAAGCAACAAAAGCACATGTCAGAGAGATGCAATGTGATACTAGGCACGTGCGATTAATCAATTTCCATTTTGGTTTCCAATTCACCCTTCACCGCAAGTTTGATTGACAGGCGATCTGACCAATCACATCGCTGAATCTGCCGGTTTGTCCGACGAAGCAGTCAGGAGAGTTAGTAGATTAACGTCCGTAGACTTGAACTTGAAAAACGGTGTTTACATTTCTTTTAGTGTTCATTCATGTTTATTTCATGATTATCAATGAACTAGAACAGGGGTCGGGAACCTTTTTTGACCAAAGAGCCATTTTTTCATTTTTGGTTAATGCATTTTTCCAAAAGAGCCACAGTAAAAAATTATATTAAATTATTATTAAAAAACATGCTTTTTTCCCCAATAAAATTTTAACAATAGTAATTATTAGGTCCATAACTAAAAACAAACACATATGCAGCAAACAATAAATAAGTTGCAATATGGAATTAATTGTGCAGGGCTTTGTGAGGTTGAGTTATAAATCCTCTTAGTGTTTGTGAACGCACACAGTGCTTACATCTACTGTGTTTACGTGAATACTCGACTTGGCATTTTGATATATTTCTGTAGCCTATTAATTTGATGTGCAGCCGAGGACAAAGCTGTGCTTGTCCGTGTTGCACTCGCAGCATGTGCACAGCATCCTGTCAGTAATTCAATTGTCTTTCGCGATTTATCACGCTTTTATAATTTATTTCCGTCAACTGAAATCTGCGTGGATTATCATAAATACACATTTATTTATCACAAGGGTCTCTACGGCAAAAGCGAAAGTACCTGCGAGTGAAATGTTTCGAAATGTCTCTTTTCACAGCAGACCACCAGTTTCAATAAAAGGATATATTAACGTTTATATAGCCTACTTTTAAATTTTCGCTGCTGTTCTAAAAATGGTTTTCGGTTACCTTTAACAAGCCACAGCTGCTTGAATCCCAGAGCAGAAGCTGTTACCGCAGAAACGTAAGTGGGTATTGATTGCTGTCGCGACTCGTGACACTCGCGAACAGCACTGAACACGCGCGGCCGGTACAACTTGAATATTAGCTATTATCATACGTTTCATTAACTTCGGTAGGCTGTACAACAAGGGAATTGTAATTGGCTGCTTTTTTCTGCAGAGAGCGGATCTCTGTTGATGTGTCTCATTTTTTTTATATCGATCATTTGTTGGTAAAGGGTGAGAGACCTGAGCCACATTATTTTTGTCAAAGAGCCAGGTGTGGCTCGCGAGCCATAGGTTCCCCACCACTGAACTAGAAGGAAGAGATGATCGGTTCGCGAGCAGCTTTAACTGAGGCGCTACAGCAATCACGACACAAAGAGCCAAAAAACACTATTTGTGGTTTACATTACTTAAAATAAAAACATTTTAAAGTTGAGACTTTGTTTCAAATCAAAAATAACTTGCTCTGTTCTGTCTGTCGGCGTGTCCTCTTTGCTCCGTGATGAATTTTCTCTATGTGAGAACGTGTGTGTGGCGTGAGCGCCATGGCTTGTCGGGCATAGCAACAGTAACTAAAGGGGGCGGGTCTTTGCGAACGGTCATTTAGGGCTGAACTGTATTAAAGACGAGCAGTAAAATGTTGTATAGTAATGGTGAGAATCTTTAGGCACCCCACGATCCGATTCCAAAACAATTCTTGAACTTTTTTCCTATTAATTAATAGTATTAAGAAAAATCTTTTTTTAGTGTATATGTAATTAAGTACTTTTAAAAAATAATTACACATTAAAATTTTTAATTGAAACAATTGCATGTTAAGAATTTTAAACATATAAACTAATATAGCTTCAAAGCATAAACGCTAGCAAATAATAAAGAGGAACAAAAAACATAAGCAATGAACAAAGAGTGCTTTCAATATTTAAAGGAACACGGCACTTTAAAAAAAAAAAAAGGCTAATTTTCCGTCTCCCCTCGTTTTTGAATCCATTCAGCCTATCTCCGGGTCTGGAGTTAGCACTTTTAGCATAGCTTAGCATAGATCATTGAATCTGATTAGACCGTTAGCATCTCGCTCAAAAATAACCAAAGAGTTTCGATATTTTTCCTGTTTGAAACTTGACTCTTCTGTAGTTACATCGTGTACTAAAAACGCCAGATTTGAAGTCGTTCAAATCCGGAAGTGATTTTCTAAACCGATGTGGCTAGGAACTATACTCTCATTCCTGCGTAATAATCAAGAGCTTAAAGCCGTGCCATGAGTGCTACACAGTAAATAGGCTAACTTCCGTCAACATAACCAATGCTAACGGTCTAATCAGATTCAATGATCTATGCTAAGCTATGCTAAAAGTGCTACAGTAACTGTGATTATGATTTTTTCCATAATCAAGCAGCCATAATGACAACTGTTTTGGCACAGCAAAAAAAAATTCCCAAACATTATAGGTAGATCTCGGAGAACAAAAAAGCTCAACATAATTTAAGTTAGGGCTGGGCGATAAAACGATAACGATATGTATCGCGATAGACACGTAATCGATATCAATAAAAAATGCGTTCGATAAAACGGATAATTTTTTTCTTCGTCGGAAGAAACCAGAGGCTGCGAAGCAAGTTTGGTTGCATGAACAAAGGCACTCGCTCTCTGGTAACCAAGCAACGTAGAGAGTGACAGGCTAACAGCCAATCATGTAACTGTATCATGTCTGGTTGCGCCATATCGTTGTCTCGTGTTGGATTCTTCATTAAACAGAACCGGCGTGGAGTGATAAAGGAGATGGTGGTCCAGTGGGTTAAACCATGGAACTGATACGCAGAAGGTTGCTGGTTCAATCCCAGCGGTCACCACCAGTGTGTCCTTGAGCAAGGCACTTTACTCCATGTTGCTCCAGGGGGATTGTCCCTGTAATAAGGGCACTATAAGTCGCTTTGGATAAAAGCGTCTGCAAAATGCATAAATGTGATAAGTGGAAAATGAGCGCCGCAGCGAGCGAGGAAATTGTTAATAAAACAGGAAAACAAGTCAGCTCAGCTCACCAGTATGGCAGCTTTTTGGATTGTATAAGTCAGACCAATGTCGTCTGCAAGACTGTAGTCCCCACCAAGACTGGTATTACCAGCCTTATTATACTTTTGTCTGGCTCCTCAGCGCGAGCCTCCGCTGACCTCGTTCGTTTGGGGACGTGTTTATACTCGACTTGTGCTATTCTTGACTTTGGCTGAATCTGAAATCGCCCCCTAAACCCTCATTCACTATTCCCTACTGATACAGTTCACTTGAAGAAGTGAATGAAAACGAGTGAGCGAATTCGGACAGCCGTTGAGCGTACATCGGCTGTACACTCGTTATTGCGGTGCAAAGTGGGATAGAATGAGTGCACTCAATAACGTCCACTATGGTTTCGGACACCACTACAAATGGCTGTCCCTTCAAATAATGCCCTATGTAGGGTATAGGGGGCGATTTCAGATTCAGCCTTTGAAACTACATGGAGAGGTAACGTTACTCTGCATCAGTGCCTTATGACAAAGCATCTAAACGCTAACAGTTACAAAGAAATAACGGAGGCACTGCACATTAATGTTAAGAGATAATTGAAAATTTAGACTTGTTTATATTTTAATTATTTGAGTGTTTTCCATGGTTGTGTTGACATTTCTGCCTTTATAACTGAGGGGATTATAATCAGAGGAAGGTTAAGTTTAAATGTAAAATATTTTCCTCCTGGTCCTTATTTTAAATAGGTCATAAAACATATAAATAATTATCGATATCGACCGATATGATCCCCCTTATTTCGTGATACAGTTTTCAGCCATATCGCCCAGCCCTAATTTAAGTATTTCTGTTCAATATTTATAACTACCTACGTTTTCATGGATACCTTGAATGAATTCTGATTGATGAATCCAAACATAGTTTACATGACCGCTAAATAAAGCGATCGTGTTGATGTGTGTGTTGTTGACATGTCACAAGCTTCAAATCAGAATAGATTTTTGTTGTTTTAAAGAGCAGAATAAACATTGATCTATTTCAAGCCCTAATTAGGAGACGACGAGCACATGAACGGCTGTTCATCTGTTAATGGCAGATTTCTTGGTTTTAAATCACAACAAATCTGTGGTCCAACTACAGCCGTTGTGTGCGGTGTTTGTAACCGCTATGGCTCTGTTTGGTTCATTCCTCCAGCAGGCATGTACACGTCCAAAGAGACACATGCACAAGTTAAAAGTTAAAGTTCTGGTTTATTTTCATCCTGTTTATGTAAACCAGCTGTGCATGCTGTTGATTACCACATACACATATTTACCACATACATCTGTGTGTATAAATGAACGGGACACATGTTTACAGTAAACACAATCACAATGCAAGCTTTTCTTTACTACAAATGACCCCTAGATTGAGGGGAAATGACCCATAGATAATGACGCAGTGCTGTCCAATGTCATTTGAAAGTTCAGCAAATGGAAACTGGATCTCTGGTATGGTGGTTAAGGATGTGTCGAGACCAATTGGACACTGTTTTACAGCTGGAGCGCGCTTGGATTGGATTGATTGCTCAGATTGACAGGTCTTGATTTACCATGCGCCACAGAACAGGAGCGCACCGCTAAAACAGCGCTGGAAGATCATCACTCATCAAGGATCCCTTTACTTGTTACTTATTCTAAATATGTGTGTGTGTGTGTGTGTGTGTGTATATATACACAGATTTCAGGTGTTCAATCTCTTCATGGCCACAGGTGTATAAATCAAGCACTAGGCCTGCTGACGCTTCTACACACATTAGTGAGAGAATGGGCCGCTCTCAGGAGCTCAGAGAACTCAAGCGTGGTACCGTGATCGGTGGCCACTAGGGGTGGCACGGTACATGAAAAAAACTGAACCGTTCGGTTCGCTTGTCTCGGTTCGGAGCGTGTGTGTCTTAGCTTCGATAAAACGCAGCTGAACCGCGGCTCGTGTATTGCAAATACAGACAAATATTGTCCATTCTGTCACATTGTCTGTCTCATGCTTTGATTTATGATGGGCAGCACATATCTGCTGCAGATGCGACCTGTTCCCCTCTGTCTCATACACACATGCATATAACATGCTGTATATAAGTAGTTCACATGATCAATGTAACATTTAAAAGTTAAGATATGCTTCTAGTTTTAATAATTTAAACATGCCTTTGAAGTTTGGGCAAAAACTTCTGGCAGTGTTGTGTTTTCGTGTATTTTTTTTCTTTTCACAGCGCTGGATGTCATATGGTGATTGTGAAACACACGGGACAATGCAGAAAAAAAGCACACAACAGTGAAGGGGTGAATCTCTAAAACATCAAGAGTGCAAAACAGACAAATACACTCACACACACACTTATACACACAAAAACAAACACACACACAAATAAACGTGTCATTGCAAAAGCTAATTTTGTGAAAAGTGTGAAATAAAAGCAATTATTCATCAATGTGAGAAATAAAGTGCACAGCAATGAAAGCATGTGACCAAGCCATCAAGGTTGCAAAATAGATACACACACACACACACACACACACACACACACACACACACATATATATATAGGGAAATATCAGACATATAGGTGAAACTGTAACAGAGAAATGTGAGAATATGTGAAATAAAAAGAGTTCCTGTTCATTGAATTGTACAAAAGATTATTATAAAAGGTTAATAAAAAATGTTATAACTGAAAGAATTGCATTTGTATTAAGTTACAATTAAAACAATGGGCAACTAAATGCTTTCCATTTGTTCTCTTTCTAATGCAATGTTCAGGTTTGACTGTATTATAAAGTAAAACTGGCACTTCAAATTACCATTTAAACCAACCAACCAAACAAAAAACTTGACAAAAATAGTCTTTTGAGAATCTCTCATTATATATTAAAATCCACAACCTGAAAAAAGGCAAATATGTGCAAAAACAACTAGAATTCACAAGCCTTTCTAGAGAGCTGTAAATCCATCTAGTGGTTAAAATATGAAATTGCATGATAATAATGCTCACTGCTTCCACCAGATGGCATCAATCTGATGTCAAAAATTGTTTTCTATAGGCCTAGTCTCTACTTTAACCTGAAATACAGCATTAATTAAAAAAAAAAAAAATTATATATATATTTCAGGGGTCGGGTCACTTTTGACCCGAAGGTCCTGAGTGTGACTGGAAAACGAAGAACCTCAGAGGGTAAAATATTCCTTGTTTATGCAGAAAAGTAAAAACACTGAATTCAAGAGAAAGACTCACAGTCAAAGTGCTATATGAACAGCACAGAGCAGCAGTGAGCAGGGATGATGTGCTGGGTTGACGACTCTAATGATAATTACCCGTTTAGATGCGGTCCTTCCATGCTTGCTATCATCTAATAAACTTCAGACTAAATCACGGCCGCCATCACTAACATGGGCTATAAATACTAATACATGAACGAATGAGACGATTTAGCTAAGAGTGCATCGTGTGTCTTTCGCCTTCTCTTCAGGCTGTCTAATTAAAATAAAATCTGCTCTAAAAGATTTCCAATGGCTCATTCTCCACGAGCGGAGCTCTGGAACGTCTTCTGGTGTTTCAGCAATACTTCTTTAATCCAGTCTACATCTCCAGAGTCTACATCAACAAACCAATGCCCAATAATTACAACAAAAAGTTTGGTACATTACAAAAGTTTTTGGTTAATTGAAAGACTTTCATTTCAACAAAGTTAAAACGGTTATTGTTTACAACGCTTATCATTGCTCTGCATGTTTCTGACGCGCCGCTTCAGCACGTGTGACGCTAGCTTTCAGTCTCAGAGCAGCTCTGGAGATGAAGTTCATGCATTGAAAGTCACTTCATGAGCATTTTACCATTTCATTTGAGAAAAACTCTCGTCATATCAAACACACAGAAATTCAAAGGTCTTCACGGCAACCTGTCAAAATAAAAGTTTGGTTTAACTTGAAATGGTGACAGAAATATATTACTGTTGTACAGTAGAATTTAGCTACGTCTCAATGTAATAATAATGCTAACACTAATAATAATACATTATTATTAAAATATAATTTTTTTGAGCAACACAAAAAATTTATTCATTAGACATTAGACATTTGATTATTAAAATGCAACTAAATCATTAAAATGGAATCCAGAAAACAGTATTTGGTAAAAATAAAATGGCCGAAGACCGAAGCCGAATACCGAACACGTTTGCCAATTTTTTCACCATTGCATAAATTTGCTTTTTTACTATTTTGTCTTGCTTTTAAAATAATTTTTTTTACAAAACTACAACTTAAAAATATTTATTTAACACTGAACATTTTTAGCATTCCAGCAGACATTATACAAACAAAGCACAATATAACTTAAAATTTGTATTTGGCCAACTTATCTTAGGCCTATTATGCCAACAGTTATCATAATCAAATCATAATCAAATTTTGTTTGTTTGTTCATGAGAGGTTTTGCAAGCCTGTATAACTCAGCACTGAATAAAAACAGTGGAGTCTGACTAACTTTAAACATATTGGCCATTGCGTAAATGGATACATTTGACGTTCTACAGACACAAATATGCACTGGAGCATTTGCCCATATATCATTACCGTATCAACTGAGGGTGCTCTTGCTTGCATTTGAGAGTGCTTAGACAATTCAGCAGAACAGTGTCTGCAAACGGCCAATTCTGCGTCTTTCTCCGACACTTTAAAGCTTTCTTTAAGCCTTGATTATACTCGACGCGTCCGAGCGTGATCGGGTGCACGCGGCAAAACTGACTGCTAACACCTGAATACTCCCGAAGATGGGCATTTTGACAAAGTGTGTGTGTGTTTTTGACCATTTAAGTGCAATATGTCATGAAAAAACAACTCAATTTGGTACTCGCGAGCTGTTTGAGAGGCGGCTTTAAGTGCGCGCCACTTGTATAGATCAGTAAAAGAAATACATATATGAACATTTATGAACACAAATATAATTTTTTTCCATTTTCATTTTTCTGCATTCTATTTTAATGGTCAAGTTAAAATGTAGTAATCAAAAATCATGTCTGAAACTCAATTCAACAACAATTTATTAAACTTTTTTTTTAGGGTTCTTAGGGCCTTAGGGCTATGAAATCCATTTCACCCAAATTCCCCGTTTTCCATTTAAGTTTATCTGGATTATGTTTTAATTAGGGCTGTCAAAATTAACACGTTAGTCTAACATATGCTATTAACTATTTTCAGTTTGATGCCTGTTTTACACAATTAAAACAGCATCCATTTATTTTCATTCTTTGGCTGCGCTACAGTATATGATCACACTATCATTCATTCACGTGCTATTAAACCATTCAAGCGCGATACGACGAAAAAAATTCTCTTTCATGCTTGAACGGACAAAAACACACAAAATGATGTCAAAATGTCCGTTTTGTTGAGTATCAACATAAGCCTAAATTAGTTAAAAAGTGTTAAAGGTGCACTATGTAACATTTTTTTTCCAGTAAAATATCTAAAACCACTAGGCCAGTGTTATACATTTTGTTCAGTTGAGCACTTACAATATCCCAAATGTTTCCAGCTATTTGTAAATGGTGAGATGCTATTTTACCCGAGGAACCGGGACGTGTGAGGGCGTGGCCTGTCGATGACATCATATCTGCGTTCCCCTCGGTTTGCGGTTTTATTCTGCAGAAGCGCTTTACTCTCGCTGCAGTGTGAACAAGTGTCATAGCAGCCGGCGAGAGAACGCACAGAGTAACGTCATCACATCATCATCAACACACTCAGATGTGTGTAATATGATCAACAGAGCTGCGTTACCTCACACTCATGAGCGGAGGAGCGGAAGTGGCACCTGTGGCATAATAAAAGTCCCGCTGCTCGCGAGGCGTGTGTTGAGTTCATCTTATTAACAATCGCTCCAGCGGTTCCTCAGCTCCACAACACTCGTCCTGCTCTGCTTCAGACTACAGTAACGTTAATAATCACATCCATCAACATGATTTCTGCCCGAGTCCTGTCCCGATTCTTTCCCACCGGCTGTGAGGTGAAGACCACATGTCCCAAGAGTCTGCACTCAAACTTGGTGTCATCAAACTACGCCTTTGTTTTGAACAGGCGACCTCTAGCGGGGACGGAAAAGTTACATAGTGCACCTTTAAATGAAGAAGTTGTGAAAAATAGGCATGTCATGTGCTTCACATCTTAACCTCTTAACTGTCACCGGTGGGACGCCTGGTGCTCTTTTTTTGATCGCCTTTTTTCGTATCATATATTTAAGTAATTATCATAAATTAGGTATCATTTGAAAGCTTACAAACTCAAATTTCATCCTGTGAAAACCGTTTTGAAATCGGACACTGGGTTACCATGGAAACGTTACTCTAAATTATTCTAGCGGGCTCCTCCCCTAGTGGGCGGTGTCATGTTTCATATTACAACAATTATTTTATATTACTACTTTATATTCAAAATCTTTTCCAATCTTGACAAAACACATATTGTCGGAAAGGTCTGAGTCTCAAGGGTCCATATTTGGTGACTGTTTTGTGATGGAAGTGATATTTGGACAGAAAATTACAGGAAAATGCATCAAAAAAACAATCAATGGAATTTGAATGACACCTGGTGGCTATTTTTGGTGCAGCGCCTAAACAAAATCTCATGGGAACTTCAATTTTTGTGATATCAACTTCAAATTTGGAACACAAATTGGTTAGACATATGGCTTTGATTTTATAGTAATTTTAGAGTAAATTCTTTTTTGTAAAATCTATATTTTATATGAAATAAAAAATATTTAGTACAGTACTTTTCATTTACAGTAAATTTAAACTTCCATAACTCTTTCGTACTTTCATATTTTGAATTGTTTTCACTTCAGCAATAATCTGCAGAGTGTCGTCTTTAAAACGAGACCAAACTTTGGTCTATATTCCAAAGCATTCTTGAATTACAGCCCTTTAAGTTTGGATAGTGCATTTTCATGTGTTTAAGGGCTAAAGTGACAGCAGCCTAATAAACCTGCTGCTGTCTGTCATTAATGGAAATCAATCACTGCACTTGACTGAACAACTTTTCTAGCTTTAATAAGGATTCATCTACATTTAATGTATAATTCAAGCAGCGAAGACTGGACTTTATGCTGTGTCAGACTGGGCACTGAACGTGCTCCATGTACTCTGTGTACAGCATGTCCTTGGAAAAGCATTAGTTTGGAGAGTTTCCGCATGGGTAAACGTTCCCAGATAGAACAAGTACCAAACACTCTTTAATATTTCCAAATGCACACAGATAAATGCCACTTCATTTCACATGCTGACTACGTGACAGCTGACTCCTCCAGTAGTTTCACAGACGGCAGAGCAACATTGGCACTAGATGAAATGATTTAGTCATTGCCATGAAGTCTTCAAAGAAGAGAAAAGCATGTTTTTCCAGTGCAGCATTAGTCTTTTTACCAGATTTGCACAGCTATTTGGACACGCCATCTGGGTAGATTTCATAACCTTAAAAAACACCAAAATGTGATTGTGGGTGTGTGTAGCCTATGTGTTTACCACTTCCAGATCTACTGCACAGTGGTAAGATTTTAACATGGTACATGTTATGGAGATGCAGATTAAGCACAACACTAAAGCATCACATCACTAATGGCACATCCACTATGTATATAGATTATGGGGTGAGTTAATGAAGAACTGTCTATCAGCAAACAGTCTTCGGGGAAACCTGTGGTTTGCATTCCTCTGAATGGCGTCTTTCCAAAAGGGCCGTTGGTGAACACTTACTGAAGTGTGTTGCTGAGCTGGCCAGACGGCTAAATTAAAGACTGCTCCTTCAGATTCAAACTCATTACACTTAGATCAATGCACAGAGAGTGGTACTGCAGTACACAGTCCTAGTTAGGGATGGGTATCGTTTGAATTTAATCGATTCCTAATTTTGATTCCAATAGGGTAAAAAAACACATTTATTATTAGGCTATTATTGCAAAACATTTCATTGTAGCTGAACACCATAAACAAAAATCAACAGGCTAGCAATTTTTACCTATGGTTTAAAAATACAATAGCAAAAAAAATTAAAGCTGCTAGCAGCATTTAGCGGGGTTCAAGCCTTTAAGGCCTTTAAGCACACAAGCATCAAAAGACATTAAGTTTTATTTAGCAAGATTTTAAACACTGAAATAATAGATGGAAAACTCAAATTACAGGCAATATAGGCAATTTACCATAGGAAACATATGGTTTTTAATAGTTATAGCGCCACCTATGGTCCGATCTCTATAAAGCTTTGCTTGCTTGTTAAGGATCTAATGTCACACATGCCCACCAATTTTCTAAATGACCCTGTTACAGCCACCCAAAGTTAAACTTTTTTGATAATTATTGATCTAGAGAGTCCAGAGAATTGTCCTAGACTGGTTTGGTTCCGATCGGGCGAAAAACCAGGGACTAGTTCGGATATAGCCATTTTGTCCGCCTTGAGCCACGAATTCCAACGATATAAGACACTTGATCCTGGGACAAGCGGTCTAAGAGTTATGAGCAATTTTGAACTTTTGGTTGCTGTAGCGCCACCTATGGGCCATTCGGGGTCATACTCTGATAGGTTGTCCCCAAATTGAGGCCTACCATCTGGCCAGGTTTCAAGTCTCTAGGCCAGGGGTGTCCAATCCTGCTCCTGGAGGGCCACTGTCCTGCAGAGTTTGGCTCCAACCCCAATTAAACCCACCTGAACTAGATAATCAAGGTCTTACTAGGCATATAGAAACTTCCAGCCAGGTGTGTTGAGGCAAGTTAGAGCTAAACTCTGCAGGACAGTGGCCCTCCAGGACCGACTTTGGACACCCCTGCTCTAGGCCTTACGGTTTGGCCTCCACGATGCGTTTTACAAATCCTTACAATTACAATAGGGTTTCAGCATTTCATGCTTGAACCCCTAAAAAAGCCTAATATAAGTAAACACTTGAGATGTCATGTTTACATAATATTGACAGGCTGAAAGATGTTATTATTATCCGTGTGGAGACATTTCCCCACAAAGTAGGGAATATCAGGACACACACACAGCATCACTTCATTATTTATTCACACTGTCTTCACAACAGCTTGTGTTGGCTGTAGTCAGATGACTTTAGCTGTGGTCACACTGCTAGCCTACATTGTACTACTGAAGAAATTAAAATAAACTTTTAATTGTTTAACAATATTTCATCTTTAATATGAATGAGTTCGTCTGAAATGTATCATTTTTATTTTTATATTTTTACATTGAACAAAGAACCAAATAAATGCAATCTCAGACAATTGTTTGTCGTATAGGTCATAGTTCGACTCTTAAAGGTGAAGACCCAACTTTATGCATGTTTTGTTGGACTGTCCTTGGATTTTTTTTTATCATAAGTTGATTTAAAAAAAATCTTGTATAATATGACTTTGCTTGGTTTTATTGTATTTATATGATATTTGTATTTTTGTAATTTGATTTTTTCCATGAATATACACATGGCATTAAATAAAACAACCTGTATTCCATTATTTTATTTGTATTATTAAGATGTCTGCATAAGAGTGAACTCTAATCGGTGCAAACATTAAACTTTGCTGAAATAAAAAAAATCTTGATTCGGTCTCTACACTTCGTTCTGGTAACTCTGCTAAACTATAACTACTAAAACTAAAACTGAAACGAAATATATAAAAACTAAATAGAAATGCGTTTACAAAATAAAAACTAAACTAAAACTAGCAAAACAATTTATAAAACGAACTCAAACTAAACTGAAATTTGTAGCAAAATTGAAAACGATAAAATAAAAACGAATTTAAAAATGCAAAACTATAATAACCTTGCTACACTCAACAACTGGTTATTTCTGACATTTGGCTGAGTGAGATTAGCCCGTTTTGTTGTTGACGGCGTATCCAAAGCTTGTGTAAAGGATCCGGCATCATTTGCATTTAAAGGGACACACACAAAAACAAAAACAGCACGTTTTGACAAATTTGACAAGCTATAATAAATTATCTGGGGGGTGTTTTGAGCTGAAACTTCATAGACACATTCCGGGGACACCAGAGATTTATATTACATCTTGTGAAAAAGGGCATAATATGTCCTTTAAGTAGGAGATGCGGACTCTGGACACGCCTATATGCACGTTTCATGATTACATCATCTGAGAATATTGGTTTTACACTTGAATTGGTTCATTAAAAGTAGAAATTTCAATCTTTCTATAGATGGGCTATATTTCTCCTGTCTGTGAGGCAAGTATCCGCTGAGTTTCGGTTCATTTTGGATTTGGATTAGACTACTCGATTAGTTCTTTTACGATGCCTTTATAACATTTATTGGATCTTTTAAGTTTGAGAGGAATGACTTTAAATGGAGGGAAAGAAATCCCTCCAGTTTCATAAAGAATATCTTCAATTGTGTTTGGAAGTTAAATGAAAAATGACATGATGGTGAGTACATGATGACAGAGTTTACATTTGTGGTAGCCTACATTTGTAAACTTGTTTTTGGATAAATAGGCCTACTACAGCAAGTTGAGCCTTGGATAAAAACAACTCTATTTCACGAATCATATCGGTTCCATCAACGATACATATCGTCACATTTTTATATCGCGATACATCGTTTGACGATATATCATTACACCCCTATAAACGACTAATAACATTTTGAACGACTAAGCCTCTTCTAGTCGACTAACGGTTAGTCGACTATTAGGGGCAGCCCTAAAATGTGTATCTGACAGAACTCCAGTTCAAATTCGCCTTGAAACCAGTTGGTTCAATAGTGTAAAATCACAGATAAATAAAATTAAAAACTAGCACATAATATATGAAACGATAGAGTAACTTTACTAAACTGATTGCACAACATTACATCACTGGCAGATAAAACAATAACAGAACTCTAAAGTTTGGGAACATTTCATAATAAAAAGAAAAATGTAGTTGTGGTCAACTAGCACAATTAAAAAAGGCAGTAAAACTAAATCCATTGCACATCTCTTAGTCTAAACCCCCACTATCCAATCCATTCAAATGCCTACTTGCACATACTTGCAAGTACACCATTGATATAAAAGCAGCAAACATCAGAGAACTGGAAGAGCTTGTCAATTGTACACCTTTTTATTTCTGAGCAGGTGCGTCAATCACTTGGAAATATGAGCGACTTACACTGTTCAACAAAATCAGTACATTTACACAAAACCCTATGGTTTTGAAGGTCATTGTCAGGAATGTTAAATGCATCTTAATGACAACACAAAAGAGCATGTCCTGGAGCTAGCAGTTAAAGCTAACCACAGAATATCAATTGCCAGTGTAACTGAACTGTGCCACTTCCTGTGAAACACATCCCTGAAATTCTCGGGAAGAGTCGACTTGCCTGCCCTGAAGCCTCTGCATATTAACTGCGTAATATTTTTATAAGTGATGCAACAAAGCCAGGGCCATTTTAATCCAGCTCAAAACACACACAAAAAACCCTAAAATACTATGAATAAGCATTTTGTTAGTGCAACTAAAATCAACATCAAAACTACACATACGTGCAATAAAACGACATCGACTCTGAATATATTGTTCTTGTTTAAAGTTTAGTGTAACAATTTCTCTCAAAATTTGATTTAAACTCAAAATTCAAGGTGCTTTGTGAGAGGCATTATTTACATATATTATAGATGTACTAATGCTGCGTTCACACCAAACGCGAATTGAGCGTCAGGCGCGAGTGATTTCAATGTTAAGTCAATGGAAAGGCGCGTTACGCGCGTCGCGAAGGACGCGAATCCGCCTCATTCGCGCGTCCAGTTCGCGCGAATGACGCGAATTGCTCGCGAATTGAGCGTCTTGCGCGTTACGCGCGAGTGGTGCTTTTTGTGCATTTTGTGGATTCACGCGTTTGAAGCGACGCTGAAGTCTGACGCCCGAGTTGAAAAATCTGAACTTTGGCGTCAATTCGCGCCGCGTTAACCAATCAGGAGCCTGCACGCTGCGGTCACGTGGTAAAGTGACGTGTATGAGAAACCCTGCATAAATTAAAAACAGTACTATTGTGTCACAAAATGTAGTTTTAAGACGTTTTCAGGTGGGAATGTAGTTGTTTAAAGCTCAAATCTGTGGTTTATTTATAAAGAGAGCGCCTATTTAAAAAAAATTATCTTGTGTTTTTGGAGTTGTGAGATCCAGGCGATCACCGGGCAATCACTGCTCATAACCCCAGCGAAGGCAGCCTTACCTCGGCCAGTCCTTCTGGCGTCTGCCGCTGGCTCTGATGTCCTGTAGTGGTTCGTCTTGTGTGGATCTAACGGGCGATCTTTGCTCTCATGAATCTATCATTTGTTGTTTGCCAAATCGTTTTGACTGAGGGCAAAGAGAAGTTTCATAACTTTATATTTTAAGGATATTTAAACATACATGCAGTGAAGATAATGTAGGCGTTGCCTGGACCACATTTGTGTGGCTATTAATGCTTAATATATATGTTTAATGAAAATGAAAAGAGGCAGAGTGGTGTTTTATGACATATTTCTCCTGGAGTGCCTTGAACGCGTGTCAATTTCGCTTCCAGCGCTCGATTTCTACGCGCGTCCAATTCTCTGCTGACGCGCGAATGCATTCAAAATGTACGCGCGTGAAACTAGACGCGGTAGACGCGATTTTGACGCCCAATTCGCGTTTGGTGTGAACGCAGCATAATAATACTAAATAATTCAATATTTAACATTATGATATTACATTTCCACTGTGTGCTGTATGTAAATTTAGTGTTTGCCTTGTCTTTATTTGAAAAAATATGATTCACAGTGTGCCCTGCTGGTTAAAGTGTTTACTTCCTTTTAATAATTTTTTTTTAACAATTTCTTTATTTGTGAAAAATACTGTAATATGATCACAGAATCAAGAAGTTGCCATCTAAAGTAGAAGTCACATTCTCACTCCCAACTCGTTTGGTCAGGATCCTTCGGAGTCACTTTTTAACACACACGTGCTCCATTGATTTCAGTGAGACGCCTTTGGCGCGTTGGGCATGGGAATGTTGTCGTCATGATGAAATATATATTGGGTTAACACACTCGGATTGAAGTGTGCACTATATTAGCCGTTATATTCATTATATTAGCCGTTATATATTCATTATATACTACTTAGCCTGTTAGTGAGGTCTTGTTTATTTAATGTATGTTTAAATAAACCTGTCATGAAAATTACAGCCACTAAATGATTATATTTCAACAACGAATAAAAATAATTAGATTTAGAAGTTAATGCAAAAACTGCCTTATGTGAAGCTTATGAGTGTTGATTATTATATCTAAAAATAAATAGCAACTGAATTTAGGCTAATAGTTTGGGCTCTGTTGTTAATCTTTAATAGCTATATGTAAGTAAGAAACTTTTAGTTATAATTTAATTCATTTAAGGACAGACACTATTTTTTTTCATTAAACCACTGTTGAATAAAAATTAATAAAAAGCAATTTTGTAAAACTGCTGTACCGAATCCATACCGAACCGGGACTTCAAAACCGAGGTACGTACCGAACCGTCAGTTTTGTGTACCGTTACACCCCTAATCATCGTCCATCACGATGTTTTACTGTAAACATCGTCAACTGCTAATTTAGGAGACATCGCCCAACCCTAATAAATACCTGTGACTGTACTTCTATTTGCCGGTTACGTGTTTTATATTGTTGAGAAGTGGGTAGGTGTAGGGTAGGAGTGGATTAGTTGCTCCAAAGTATAAAAGCAGCCTGCAAATATTTATAAAATCATGTTTGCTACAAATGCAAAGAATTAAATGTGTCTTAATCTGAAGCATTGAGCAAACAACTGAAATCAATAGAGCACCTGTGACGCCGAGGTGTCCTGACAAAGCGTCAATATGTGACGAGTTGGGAGTGAGAACGTGTTGGTATATTTTAATTCCTTTTCAAATTATTTATTAAAAAAATGTATTAAGTAAAATAAATATATATTTCGGGTTAATCTCGACCTTCGGCCACCCTGTTCTCTAATATTATTGGCATCGGCCATCAAAAAAAACCAATACCGGTCGACCACTAATCAAATTGCACAAGTTTATAAGAGTGTATCCGTCAGGAAGAACGATAATTAGGTCTCCGTTTAAACAAATTCTTGGCTTGTGATTGCTCAAACTTCAAACCAGTACTGGTCTTCCTCAGAGCGAAGATAATGACAGCTCCTTTAACAGCGCACTGCCGCTTGATAAGGATGATATGTAAACACAAGATAAATGTTGGCAATGAACGTGAGGTGCTGTCAGCAGACAGAATCAAGCCCCTCCGGGTACACAGACACAAACGCTCGCACACTTGAGCAAGACTGCAGGGTGTCCTGTCCTCCTGCTCCATCAAACAAGCCTAGACATCACACAGTTCATTTCAAGGCATGAGACAAAACGCACCGCAAAAGCTAGCTTTGGTAACGAGTGTTTCTTCAACTGTAGGCTCTATGGCCCTGTGCAGACACTAATGGCCAACAGCGGTGTGCTGATCTCTCATTTAAACTCAAGCATGCTCTTCAGTCTTCACTGATACGGTTATCTCCTTGATTAACAAGAACACAAACTTTTACAAGAACTTTAACAGGAGCAAAACTGTCGGTTGTGACGAATAATCCATTAACGACGTGATATATTCATATCAGATACACATTGTGTAAGTAACTATAAAGTTCACTCTATTTTTCTCCCACTTTACCGACCACATACGTTCATGTATTTCAGGAGAAGTGGATGAATTGACGTGTTGTAAATCTGACAGATACGTTTTTTAGATACCGGTGCCAAACCGATACTTTTAAAACGGTACCGGTGCCTAAAACGATACTAAAAGAGCCACAAAATGAGGTGGATGAGATTAAAGAATGGCTTTTTATTGATTTTTTTTTTAAATTATTTATATTTAAAACTTTACTTTAAAACTATTACAAGTTTAAAGTATACTTAAATATATAAATATAAATAAATAAATACAAAACACAATTTACTTAACAAATTCACAGTAAAACTAAAGCCACCTAACCCAACTACAACTAATTTAACACTAAATAACAGTAACAGTAATAACAGCAGTCGTCTGTATTCTTGGTGTCTGTCTCTGGCTCAGCGCCAGCCAAAGCGTGAAAGCACGTTTGAGTTTAAGTGGCACCGAAATCTGCGTTCTGATTCGGTCCGGTACATACCGGTTATAATATGGCACCGGGTTTCGGTACCCAACCCTGTTGATGACACAGCCAGCAAGTTTGTGAATATTTTGAATAAAAAAGAAAAACCTAAATAAAAGCGACACATCTGCCATACTGCGCTTTAGTGGCTGCATGCATCACGTGAAGGGCATGACGCATCATCATGGACATATTACTTTAATAAAAATATAACAAAAGTATTATTGCCATGTGTGTTATTAATGTTGTGTGTGATAATATTTTAGTAAATATTTTCTTGCTTGTTGGAAGCAAAGTCCAGATTAAGATATTTCACAAATATCAAGCTTTTAGTCCCGTCAATCTTTAAATCAATGCAGCATATAGAAATCAAAAGAACGATTCATCAACATCCAAGGTCATTATGGTTAATATAAAAAAAGGGTGCGACCAAATTAGGCCTGTCGCGATTGCTCGATACAATCGACTGCGTCAACGCTGTTAATTAGTCGACGTCAATATTTTTAGCCGACTGGGTAAGTTGGGTACGATATGAAATTGCATTAGTACTGGTGCTTTAAAAACGACAGCACTCTAATAAGAGCAGTATTTCTTAATGTGCGTGGATGTGTGACAGCAGGAGTGAGGACGTGTGTGAGCTCCGCTTCCACCGTTCACTAAACAATGGAAGCAGAACAGTCAAATATATACGTGCAGCTCAAGACAAAGAACGCAATAGAAAAATTGCTGAACTCTGACCTAAGCAGTCATTCTGAACCAGTAATCACTTTTTTGACAATTCTGAAATTCAAAAATGTTTTATTTTTTATTAATTTACTTAAATTATGACTATATTATTATGTAATTATTGGTCTCATTTTTATCTAAATATTATTTTAATAAATGTCAAACTTTATATGACAGGATTATTTATTATGTATGATTAAAATGATACATTAATAATAACATTAATTAGTCTAAAAAGATATAATAATTCTGTCTGCCAAGCTCTGATAATGTATGGAATATTATATAAATATATTATCCATTTAACTATGCCTATACCTTTAGAAGCACGGATGTGTGTGTCAGCGCCGCTGCTTTAAGTCAGTCAGTCTGAGACACTGAAATGCTTCTCTGTAAAGTGTGCAGTTGGCCTGAGGTTCATCACGAGTTACTGGAGAGACCCATTGATACCTTTTTTTCTATTCAGCCCTATATCTGGAGATCCTCTTGTGTTCAAGCGGTGGACGCGACGTGAGAAGTTTACAGCGCATGTTCGAGACTCCGCCGCTATGGCAACAAAGCCGCTAAAACGCAACCACGCACAAATTAACTTCTCTACTACTTATTGTGAATTTGATTTGTAACACCACTTTTTTTTTTGAAGGTGTGCCTCTAAAAGTGTCCGCCGTCCAGGTGAAACAGTAGGCTATGCTATTTTTATTTACCCGCCACAGTGGCCGGTAGGTGAAGCGAGTTTACCCGCCACAACACAAAATCACCCGCATTTGGCTGGTGCTGATTTCCATCCCTGGTATTGAGGTATTTTAGTCTGGTATCGTATTTAAGTCATCATTTTGGTATCGTGACAACACTATTCTATATAAAAAGTATTTGCTGATATTCTCTTTTTTTTTGTTATGTTGGTTTACAAAAGGTTGTACCTTTTTACTCTTTTAGTTTTACATTTTGTCAAGGGCTTGTTTACATTTATACTTTTGTATAGTACTGAATGCCAAAATAAATTAAATATTTTTTAAGTAAAATTGTTGAAAATGATTGTGATAAATTAGTCGATAGATTAATCAATATAAAAATAGTCGTTAATCGATATAAAAATAGTCTTTAGTGGCAGCCCTACAGAAGAGCGACCAGTGGTGAGAATCTACATTTACATTTATGCATTTGGCAGACGCTTTTTTTAGAGACATTGCATTCAAGGTACACATTTTACATTTTTGTCAGTTCTTGCTTTCCCTGGGTATCAAACCCATGACCTTGGCTTTGAGACTAGAGACTTGAGCCCTGTTCGTAATGTTCTTCAATATATAGCCTAACATGTTTGAATAAATCCGTCAAGTTGACACCCACCATAACGAATTGGAGTAGAAATAATGTAATTTTAAAGTAGCTAATTTTAGTAGGCTTATTATAAATGTATTATTATAAAAAAAACTTCCTTGAGTGTAATTTAAGTGTTAATCAGTTCATTGTAATCTTCAATATTATAGTAATGTAGTACCAACTGATTCCTTGTATAGTTTACAACATTAGTTGAGAGATTTTTTGTACTGTACCTGATCCAAAATAAGTGATATCGAATCAAAAGCTTGTGAATTGAAATGAGGGCTGGGCGATACAGCCAAAAAAATCTCAGTATTTTTTGGTTTAATGGCCAAAACGCCTCTTCCTGTATTCCTCAGTTGTAAGTCTCTTTGGATAAAAGCGTCCGATAAATGAATAAATGTAAATGTACGTTTATCTATTTGGATTAAAAATTTAATCTGTATTCATTAAAAAAATAAAATAATTCACATCCAGCCCAATGATGTCCTACAAATAGGGATGGGACGAAATGAAATTCATATCAACTTGCCGTCTTGCTTCTCTGTTTTTGATTATATTGAAAATTAAATCAGAGGACTTTACTATTAATACAACTATAATATTGTTGTGATCATCTTGTCTGGGCGATTGTTTTGTACGCTGTACAAAATTAATTTATAAACAGGTAAGATTTAAAACATTAATCTCAATTCAATATGTTCCCCAGTCCTTCCAGAAAAATGCAGCTTTTTTTTTGTGATTGTTGCGGGCTAAAATCCTTGATTATGCGGCACGTTTTCTAAAAAAATGCGATGGAAAATGCGGGATATTTATTCAATTTTATGCGATAAAATTGCGGGAATTTGCAAAAACGTTCCCATGGCAACAGGGGGAAATGTCGGCTCTTGTGTGAAGTAAACGAACATTTTTCAACTTTCTGCTAATATATATGACTTTTTTGCAACGAAAATGCGGGGATTATGAAATCATGCTAGCCCCGCATATTTTGCACGCGGAAATAGGCAATTTACGCGGCAAAAGTGCGGCGTATTTGAAAAAATGCGGTCCCCGCTTAAATATGCGGACTTTGGCTGATTATGCATTAAATCATGCGATCGCATAATCACGTTTTTCTGGAGGGACTGGTTCCCGTAATTATTTATGTGGCAAAAAAACATCTGTGTAATAAGTATACATTATTATCCCTTAATCATCTTTGGCTCAAAGCCACTTGCTGTGAACTTTTCTTAGCGGAAGCTTCACGTTAATTTCAATTGAGTGAGATAAAATATTTCAACTCAAAACAACATTTTGTGTCCAATTATTTCCCAGGCGTAGTTTTGGTATTGAGGTCAAAGTCAACTTGGCTTGCGTTCGCAGATTTGAAGTGTTTCCCCCTGTCGCACTTTCCTCTTGCATGTTCTGCAGACAGGGTGGCCATACTCGATCAAGTTTCCCTCAGGACTTTTGTAAAAGCCAAAATATGACATCTAAGATTTGGTCCTTTTAGAAGGCTTAAAAAAAAAGTCACTGCCATCTGCCATTTCTTCTCTGCCATCCCTAGCTACAAACAATGTTGATATTGAAGTCTCTGAAAACAAACATAGTGAATGTAATGCAGGCTATGCGATATTTATATGTTTTATTATGACGCTCTATTAGATGATCATAGTTAAGCATCTAATAGTTAATATTTTAATGGTGATTTTAATGATTTTCATATTTTCTAAGTCTAAGACAGTGGCCAAGAGGCAAAACAAGAATAAAAAAAATAGATATTTATTAGTTTAACAACTGAGCAATTGGAAAAGTCATGTAAATTAATAACATCTGATAACTCCATGGACATTTTTATAACGAATATATTTTTTTTTTCTAGTTGTGCCAAGCACTGAAGAAATGAATAAGGTAGAAATTGATCACAAACAACTGCAAAAGTCAAAAAGGTTGAGAACCACTGGTTTAGGATGAGACTAAACACATACAAGCCATTTAAAAACACGCAGAAAAGTACTATAAAAACTTTATACGGTGATGTTATACAACAATAAAAGAAAAGAGAAAAGGCTGAAACCTGTTCAACCCCTCAACATACAGATATTTCTCAGAAAGTTCTAGAACTGTAATAAAGCTCCAATGTTTCAGACTCAGGAAAAATTGCTCCCAAAGTGGAAATACCACAGACCAAATGAGATCGTGTCATGAATTACAATCTCCTCCGTAAAGCTGCCCAATAACTCAGACCAACAAAGTGTAAAAACAATGAAAGCAATCTTCTATTCGTCCTGCCTCTGTGAAATCACTGCTATTGTCCTAAAGTTGCAGTGACAACGAAAGCAAGGTTTTATAATGAGGAAGGCAAATCGCTTGGGTTAGTAAAAACCAAAGGATGTGATATTTCATATTCATGAGGAAATGCTTTAATTCATTGGCTTGATCAGACACCTTTCCTTTGTTTGGAAAGAGCAAATTTGTCTGATTAGCCTGTTAGGAGCCCTGAAATGATGAAGCAACATACGAATAACGCAACACGTCGCTCGCATTTGCGACTAAAAATAGATGCGTGTGAACTGTACAATGTATTATGGATATGTGTGAATAAATCCCTTAGTTTTCTTAAATGTAAGATCATAAAAAGTCTTCAATACCTTAAATGGTATAACAAGTGTCTTAATTGTAAGGTGTCTTATATTTTGGGGATGGAAAAACATAATTCGTGATACTGCCTTATATGATTATTAAACTTTCATTAAATAAATGTGAGCGCTTCACGTTTCAAAGCCTGAAGGGAGCGCTGTTGTGCATTCGGCAGGCTTGCGCAATCAATGAATAGAGCACATTTATACCAAACGATCACTTATGAACTAATGCTGATCAATTATGACAATGTTTACTCTTCAGTGTTTATATTGTAATGTGTTGTATACAGTTGTAACAATGCATATTTTATCCCCTCATCTGAATTTGAATGAGCTCCTGCAATAATAAAGCATATAAATGTCAAAATAAGAGTCCCGGTGTATTTTGGGCTTGTTAATTAAATAATTTTTGTGTCCGATTTCCACCCCGGTTATTATTTGGTTTCACAAACTGTATGTAATTTAATTTAATTTCTATTTAATTTAAAGTAAACTATTGTAGCTTCTGTCTGGGATGCCCCGTCATCAGAAGGAAAGACTAGAGCGTCAAATTCGCGTCTATCACGTCTAGTTGGACGCGTGAACATTTTGAATCCACTTGCGCGTCCACAGCGAATTGGACGAGCATATAAATCGAGCGCTTGAAGTGAAATAGACGCGCATTCGAGGCGAAAGGGGCAAGAAGCAAAAAGCACCAAACAAAATCACTCGCGCGTAACACACAAGACGCTCAATTTGCATCTTTCGTGCGAACTGGACGTGCGAATTAGACGAAATCGCGCAGTTACATTGACTTAACATGGAAATCACTCGTTTCAGACGCTCTATTCGCACTCAGTGTGAATGCACCATAAGAACATTATCTGACACATTAACTATATAGATTTTACTAGAATTAGTGTTATTATAGTTAACAGCTAAAACCATAAAACAAATCTTTACTTTAAATAAATGTTAACTGACATAAAATAAAATATTTTAGAAATGTGATTTAGTTGAAATTAACCTGTTATTTAGTTTCATTAACCAGATGTACCAAACTACAACTGAAATAAAATAGAAATTTTTTCAAAAAATTACAAAACAACAGATTTACTTAAACTTTTAACTAAACTTCAAATGTAAGCAGAATTAAATTGAATTTAAAATATTAACAAAAACCATATAGGATCTCAGTGATGCTTAAATAACACTATATGGTAAAATCTGTTAGTGTGTCCTCCAAAGATTCTCTATTGGGTTTAGGTCTGGAGACTGGCTAGGCCACGCCAGAACCTTGATATGCTTCTTACAGAGCCACTCCTTGGTTATCCTGGCTGTGTGCTTCGGGTCATTGTCATGTTGGAAGACCCAGCCTCGACCCATCTTCAATGCTCTAACTGAGGGAAGGAGGTTGTTCCCCAAAATCTCGCAATACATGGCCCCGGTCATCCTCTCCTTAATACAGTGCAGTCGCCCTGTCCCATGTGCAGAAAAACACCCCAAAAGCATGATGCTACCCCCCCCCCCCCATGCTTCACAGTAGGGATGGTGTTCTTGGGATGGTACTCATCATTCTTCTTCCTCCAAACACGTTTAGTGGAATTATGACCAAAAAGTTCTATTTTGGTCTCATCTGACCACATGACTTTCTCCCATGACTCCTCTGGATCATCCAAATGGTCATTGGCAAACTTAAGACGGGCCTTGACATGTGCTGGTTTAAGCAGGGGAACCTTCCGTGCCATGCATGATTTCAAACCATGAAGTCTTAGTGTATTACCAACAGTAACCTTGGAAACAGTGGTCCCAGCTCTTTTCAGGTCATTGACCAGCTCCTCCTGTGTAGTTCTGGGCTGATTTCTCACCTTTCTTAGGATCATTGAGACCCCACGAGGTGAGATCTTGCATGGAGCCCCAGTCCGAGGGAGATTGACAGTCATGTTTAGCTTCTTCCATTTTCTAATGATTGCTCCAACAGTGGACCTTTTTTCACCAAGCTGCTTGGCAATTTCCCCGGAGCCCTTTCCAGCCTTGTGGAGGTGTACAATTTTGTCTCTAGTGTCTTTGGACAGCTCTTTGGTCTTGGCCATATTAGTAGTTGGATTCTTACTGATTGTATGGGGTGGACAGGTGTCTTTATGCAGCTAACGACCTCAAACAGGTGCATCTAATTTAGGATAATAAATGGAGTGGAGGTGGACATTTTAAAGGCAGACTAACAGGTCTTTGAGGGTCAGAATTCTAGCTGATAGACAGGTGTTCAAATACTTATTTGCAGCTGTATCATACAAATAAATAGTTAAAAAAATCATATATTGTGATTTCTGGAATTTTTTTTAGATTATGTCTCTCACAGTGGACATGCACCTTACGATGACAAAAGACCCCTCCATGATTTCCAAGTGGGAGAACTTGCAAAATAGCATACTTATTTTCCTCACTGTATGAAATAGTTTGTTGTGTCACTAAAGTTTCTAAATGCGCACCAACATTTTTCAACTTAGGAGCACAGGTTCACCTTGGGGGGAGGAAGTAAGCATAAAGCCCTGTAACACCAATAAATTCAAGAGCAAAACCAAGCAAAATAAATAAATACAATAAAAAAGGTTAATTAAAATGAAAAGCCTAAAGCTCTGGAGCTTTCCAAACTTGACCTGAAGTATTCTTGCAATAAATATGATTCAAAATATGAATGGTATTTCAGCCCACTGTCAGATCTGCAGGAGGGCCCGGAGCTGTGCTGTGGCTCTCAGGGACGCCACGGGTCACTCACATCTGAGCTATACGCTCCAAAATAGATCTTCACACACCACCTCATGCCAGAGGACCTCAAAGTCATTCACACAGCAGTGCCATGGGGTCATGGGGGGCGGTGTGTGTGTGTCAAGAGAGAGAAAACACACCCACGCCAGCCATGCCCTTTCCCTGTAGCTAAGACACATCAAAAAAGGACCTGAATGAAACCATGAGCAGTGTTAAAAAGTGTCAAATTACTCTCAGGACAAGCTAATATCTTCAGCTAGTGTTGTAGACAAGACCAAGACCAGACCAGCTCTCCCTGAGAAATGACCTATTTTTAATCAATACATCAAATTAGAATAAGACACTACATAGAGCGGTTACCAATCAAATGAAATCATTAACGACTGCAGAGGTGGTACAGGAGGTGCATCTGACACATGCAAAATTACAAATACATAAATAATGTTGAGAATACATGTAAAAAAAAAAAGTGTTATTGAATGCTTGTATGAAAGCAACATCATGTTTGCAGTCATGCTTTGTGAAAACAGCTCGCTTGCTCTTGTGATATTGGTTAATTATATCCAGTGTTGCCACTGTTACTTTGAAAAAGTAATCTGATTACTGATTACTCCTTTAAAAAGTAACTTAGTTACTTTACAGATTACTTGATTTTAAAAGTAACTAAGTTAGATTACAAGTTACTTTATTAGTTACATTCAGCAGCTGCCGACAACACCCCTGCAGCCTCAACATAAAAATGACAACGCTCACTTTATTGGAAGTGGATTTTTAACAGTAACCTCAACAATGTATCTCCTGACATTTTAAATTGAAATTAAAAAATATTTCCTGAAAAAAACAGAACATGTTTTAATAAAAAATGTAATAAAGACAGTCTTTCTTGACTTCACTTAACATACTCTCCCCGAGAGGCAAGAAGAAAGCAAAAATATCCACAACTTTCCCGAACTCTGACCTTTCCCATGATCGCTATGGCAACGTAGAACAAGCCGGTAACGAACTTCCGGTTTACGTTAGTCTATAGATACTGCTATCAGCTATACGCTTGGTATTATCAGGACTCAGGAGTAGACTTATACAACAACGCCTCTGGCAAAATGATCACATCTCCCAGATGGTCGCATGGATCTGACTCTTATAAGAACTGGTGATAGTACAGTTAAAGTGCCCCGTCCGTCTACCTTAATGGAATGGGTAGACGATATGAAATTGTGGCCAGACGTTAGCTATGTGGATATCATTAACTATTTCGTTCCTAATGAGGGTGTTGATGGTGAGATGCTAAGAAATTATAAAAGCACAGAGGCTTACAACTATCTACACAGCAACAAAATCGGAAAAATACTGTGTAAAAAATACGACGAGTTTATTTTCCTTAAGGCTGAGGTCGAGCCTAGTCAGAGCCTCAACAAGCCCAAACAACTTGCTTGGTTAATGACGTGGCCAATTGGTATTATCGAAACAGTCGGCTGTTTATGCATTGCAGGTGTAAGATTACAAATTTAAGAAAGTACATTGTATTTAGCATTTAAGGTAAAAGAATTATGATATCAGATGATTATTGGAGTCTCTTTTCCTGCCAGACCTGTTTTAATCCGATCACTGAGATTCTCACCTTTCGGGGCCCAGACGTTGAATCATTAGGTTGATTGACTTTCACCTTTCATCTTTAATGGCTCTGGGATGGCTCTTGGAATTGGAGTTCCTGGCCAGTATCAGCATGTGAATAGTTATGCTGATTCAATGGGACTGGTAGTGCTCTCAGAGTAGGGTGTGTTCCCACTTCATTTGCATGCTTTATAGACCTTTCTCACAAAAAACAGAAATACGTAATCGTTGCGGATCCGGAGTTCCTGTCAAGCGCCAACACATCAGAAAAGCATACCCGGCCAAGAGAAAATGGATCAGCGAGTCTACACAACTTCGCTAATGGATTTGCCAAATAATTACATTTGATGGAAATGAACAATTAGGCCTATTTACATAAGTCTCACATTACACATGACGTCTTCCTTGACCACGATCATATCTTGTTTGTGCGGACATTGGCTACAGTTCAAAATAGTTTAAACATCATGCAGTGTGCACAATTCTATTTTTTAACATACAACATAATACTTTTAATAAAATTATATATTTTTTTATTTTAAAAGACTATAATACTGTATGTTTACAATATAATACAAAATGTTGATTAACATCACGTTATGTTTTAAAACAAAATAAATTCACAATATGTATGGAGGCATTTTGCAAAAGTGAATTTTATATTAAATAAAATATACATTTTTAAAATAAAAATATATACACAACTCACGAGGCAACATCCATTTAAGCATGCGTGTTTATTTTAGTAGTCAGTGAACAGCCTGAGAAACATTTAAATAGATTTCAGTTAATAATGGTTATATACATATAATGGTTCTATATATATATAAATATTAGTTTAAAAAAAAATCGTTTTATATTGCCCCACAGAGGTGCGTCATATGCCGCTTTGCGTTGAAAGGCTTGTAAGTTAGGACATGAGCAGGGAAGTTTGGTCCTTCATCCCGCAGGATAGCCTGAATCCATTTCCGTCAAACTCCACCATCAACAGGGAAGGAATGAAACGACAGATATAGATGCTTTTGGGAATAACAAGAACAGCCCGGTAAGCTACAATCACACTTGCTCGTTGCTTGCGCCATTTGTTTACCTGCAGCCCTGCCCGGCGAGAAGAAGATTATCACGACGATTGTGTATTTCCGGTTGCAAATACGGAAGTTGTGAGAAAGGTCTATTATTCCCGCCTCTATGTAATCCCTCCCCCTTGGAATGTATATAACTACAATATATAATGTTTTAGTTAGACTTGATGACCTCAGCCGAAAGACAGCACGTTTTCTCAATAAAGAATCCTGATGAAGAACCTATCCAAGTCTCCTGGTCTCTGCTTCAGGGAACAAAAGAAGAAGTTCCCAACACAGGGCTAGGGAAATCTTGTAGCCATGCACATTAAATCTGTAAATTATTGAAAACAATAAACATACCCCTTGCAAAAATATATACAGATGTACTGCAGTATTTTAAATAGGTTAAACTAATATATTATATAGACTCATTGCATGAAAATAAAATAGTTAACAAATAAAGGCTTGAAATATCTCACTTTGCATGTAATGAGTGAATTTTTCAAATTTCACCTGTAATCAGCAACAATATATAATTATGACTGATTCAGGTCCAGAATGCAGTGGTTAGTGGAAAGACAGGGCTTGCATGTACTGATGCGCAGCGGAGATGGAATCAAGGGACATCCAAGAACCTCCAGCCCAGGCGTCTGAGCCAGACAGATTTTAGGCACCACAAGGCAGAGGATAAATATGAGCGAGAGACTAGTTGGCAGTCAACTCCCAAACACACCACAGTATCAGACTTTAGAGAGAGAGTGGACACATCTCAAACAAAACCTCTATTCCTTCTCAAGAACACGCTACTAGAAAAGTGTTGCAATGCCACTCCATCAGCAGAACAACAGGGCAGTTCAAAAGAACAGGGAACCATCCTGTAAGGCCGCTGAAATCGCTCCAAGGATCGGTAGCGATAGCGCCTCGAAGGCCGTTTGCGCGTTCGTGTTTCAGCTGGGCAAAATGGATTTAATAATATTCTCTATCTGACTCCATTTATCATATTTGTCGAATTTAGAAGAGAATGCCAATTGGTTGTTTAGTCATTTATATCTAATAGTTAATCATACATTTATAGCCTGGATGCCAGACGAACTTAGCCCAGCCCACAAACATTTTTGCAAGGGCAGTTCGGTCTGGACTTGATCCATAGAGAAGTAATAGGTGTGTTCGACATCGGCTGCGGCCGGATTCAACTGATCGGCGAGAGTAGCCGCGTGCAGGCGGGGAGGAGCTGCAAACGGAGACGTGAAGTCGGACACTTTCTGCTTCCCGTAGTGACGCTCGCGCTGTGTTTGCATACTTTATCAGCTGAAGTGAAATAAATGCAATATTTGGCAATACAGATGTTTGAGAGACATTATTGTCATGTAATACTTTATGTACTGCTTAATACAGTGTGTGTTTGTACAAGAATAGAGTTCAACATATAAGCCTACACTATCAATGAAGTGGGGTTTACGTTTTTAATCAGTTTTATTTTGATAAACATGACAATATATCATCGCGACTACATGAAAGGAGGTTTTACTGTTATAAAAAACAGATTTGTGAGCATTAGTGGAGCTGAAGGTTTCAGAATAAACACGAAACACACGTGATCGCTGTCATGCGGTGAATCCAGCCAATCGTGGAACAGCTGTGTCGTCATCAGAGTCCGTGCAGACTCGTGCAGCTGCTCTGGAGAAACTGCACCGGCTGTATCAGCCGACTGCTCTCGAATCGCTCTCGCGGTGCTTTGTTGACATACGTCACTGTCACGTGGCGTCGGCGCTGCCTCAAGTCGGACAAAATTTCTAACCGGCATGCACTGCTTCAAGTCAGCCGCCGATCGGTCTGCGCATCGCTGGATGAAGTCGAACAAGCCTATTAATGCCCTAACAGAAACTGTTCGGACCAATGAAATTGTCAGGGCGGGCTTTAGACGATGTTGGACAGATGATAAACAGTAACGTAATCATCCACGTCATCAAAGGCGCTTGGGTTGAATATGTTCTAATCCTAAACGGAGAACTTGTTCGTATATGCGTTCACCTTCACTATTTCTCTCAGAAATGATGATCGTGTTGGTAAGTACTCTGTGGATCCTTAAATTCTTTTTTACAACACCGGCAAAGATCGTTTACACTCATCTTCTTCTTCTAACGTGACTTATTCCAGCTTGCGTGCGGACAGGGTTGCCAAGTTTTTACAGCAAAACTCGCCCAATTGCTACTCAAAACTAGCTAAAAACAAGCCCAATAGCTTTCCAGGTGGGGGGGTTCTCCGGGGAAAATGGCATTTGGGGGGTAAAATGTGTTATTTTGGCACGGCTGCTAAATTTCGCATTCCTGGGTCTGTGTATCACATAATTGGGGTCGCTTCAACCCGCGGACTTGGCAACACAGTGCAGTTGAGTTCTGTTGACATTTGACAACTAACGTTATGCGTCGCTCCGTTGCTCTGATTGGTTGTAGGTCTATCCAATTGAGGTCTTTCCTGGTTCGGTTGAAAAACGCCCCATAATCACAGCCCAACGGAGCAGAATCAGACTCATATTCTGACTAGAATTGAGTATGACGACGTCAGGCTAATACATTTAATCATTTTAACCCTTTATTGCAATTATATCGTTCCGTTCTGGAAATAGTTAATAATTACAGAGTAATTCAGAAAGGATCAAAATGTAACAGTCAGGTAAATGTATAATGCCAATTACATAATCAATTCAAAGATAATTCATACATAACATCAAATATTCCAAAATAGCTTAAAGAGTGAAAGATTTCCTGACCTTTTGAGTATTACGTAACACAGAGCGTTTTCTGTGTTACGGGCCAACCTTGTTAATAGTATTGAGCCCTGAACTCATCGCTGCATTGCTTTAAATAACTCAGACCAGATCAACAACTGTTTCAAGTGGAAATACATGAAAACAAAGGGAATTTAAATTGAGTCGAATTGGCTTGATTGAAAGGAAACCAAATGGCTCCAACAGCCACACCCACCATCATAAGTAAAATACCTCTAAGCTCTAAAAACTCTTATTCACTTCTTGTGTATTTCTGTGCTTATGAGATTTTTGTACCATTCGCACGGAGACATTTCAAACGATACTAAACACATATAATATTGTATAGTGAGAACTGACATTGAAATATACCCAAAATCTATTGGATTCTTGTGATCTCCCAGGAGAGGGGATTAGGAGTTTGGGGGAAGTTTGGGACAAGGTAAATACATGCAAATGAAGCCATTCTCAGTTGATTCACTCGGTGGGACGTGGTCTCAGACGAGAGTGATAATTGTATGAGTGGATTCAGATGTTCATTCGTTTTCAGACAGTCTTTCTGAAAGTTACTCATCCAGACAATCTGGCCTGGTTCTTTATATTCTTACAATTGAACATTTCTGTCACATCAAAATCATGACAGTGATCTGAGTTGTGTGAAATGCCAGAAATTCTATCAGGCTTATGTTAATATGGATGGCAAACAAGCTAATACACTGGAACTTGAGACGAGGGGGCAGAGTGCATCTGATCTGTGGCACAGTTCTAGGAAACTTAGAATTACAGCCAGTTCAGCAAAGAAGGTGCTTGTACGTGCAGGCACAAATAGTGAAACGTTTTTGTGTGAGCACTTTTTGTGGTAACTATGCCACTAATTATGGGAAAGAAAAGGAAGAAACAGCTTGCAACTAGGGATGCACCGATATGAACATTTTGGCCGATACCGATAACCGATAATTCTTTATATTTGAAAGCCGATAACCGATATGTTGGCCGATAAATCTAAATACAAATTTTAATAAACTCTGAGAGCCTGATTACAAAAACAAAAGGCTCACCATTAAAAGCCATGTCCCAAACACTTCAACATAAACCAAACCTATACACTACAGTAGCCTATTTGACCCAGTGTAAGATTCCTTACCTTTTCTAATTAATTTTACACTCCTATGGCCAACTTACTTTATAAACTTACTAAAAAAAATGTTAACATTTTACAATAAGGTTTAATTTTTGTTAGTATTAGTTAACCAACAATGAATGAACAATACTTCAACAGGATTTGTTAATCTTAGTTCATGTTAATCTCAACATATTCAGACCCAAAGTTGTGTGTGTTAGCATTAGGTCTGCTCTGTGAATGGACCGTTAATAAACACAAACATTTTATTACTAAAATAAACAAAGATTATTGCTCTGTTTGTTCGTGTTAGTTAATGCATTAACAAATTAGACCTTATTTGTAAAATGTTACCAACAATTATATTGCCTAAAAAATAAAAATAATATACCTAAATAATGCAAACAAGTTATTGGACAGCATTACTCAAGGCTGCGCAAGTGCATGGAATAACCTCCGCACAGACAATAAGGAAATGGTTTTAATCAAACCGTATATTGTTGATGGAAATGATACGAGAACAATAAAAGTGCTAGTTATAAAAAATAATGCTTCTGTGTTTTTGAAAAAATATATGTTTAATATTACAGTAATAGTAAACATCTTTAATATTAGTCTAGTCTATTAGGAATAATGTTGCTGTTTGAGAGCGCGCTGAAACTGGAGAGAATGAACGAACAACCGTAAACTGAAGCGCTTAGAAGGTTAATTAACAACTAAACGCATCATATATGAGAACAATCAGATATTTATACAAAATAAATATAATATTACAACTTATATTAGCACAATCACGCATAGGTGAAGGCTTATAACTCCTGTGGATGCTCTTCCCCTGTTTGAGAGTGCGCTGAAACTGAAGATGATCACCGGTACAGTGAAGCACTGCGGGTTATTGACTTTACGAAACGCATCCTATATGACATTAATCTGATGTTTATACTACAAAAACATAATATTACGACTTACATTTGCTTAAAATGACGCGAATGCACAAGCGAACTTGACTGTGCTGGTCAGAATGCGTTGTGGACGCTTAGCGCGCTGAAACACAACAACTAAACCCAGATAATTCACAACGTTTTATAACAAAAATATTCTCCTTACAGTGTTATGTATAGGACAGTCCCAGTAGTTATGAATGCTGTGCATTTCTGTTTGAACTGCGCGCTGAAGCTAAAGACCGGTACAATGAAGTGCTTTACTGCATCGTTAATTAACTCAACCAAACGCATCCTATATGAGATTACATACACAGAATAATAATAAATATAATATTACAACTTACAATGGCACAGAAGGCTGTGAATGCACAAGCGAACTTCACTGTGCTTGTCATGAAGTGTAACTCCGTGGGCGCGCTCTTCCCTCAACAAACGCGCTGAAACACAACGCTCTTTTACAGCCGTATTCTATTCTCATTCTCATTTTATGTAGATTATATTAGACTTGCGCTGCATATGTTGCACATAACTGTATTTTCCTTTTCGAAGTGATTCCAATCATATTTAGAGCAATTCAAACCCATCATGGTTGTCTGTCTCAGCTGAAGGAAATAATACATTATCTATCGGCTTGAATATATCGGTCAAATTTTCTTATTGGACCGATAACATCAAAAATAATCATTTATCGGCCGATAACGATATGTTGCCGATATATCGTGCATCCCTACTTGCAACCAATTGAAAGAACAGGGAATAAACATAACACACACGGGCACAGTTGTATGTGGTGCAGAGCCATGGTTATCAGCAAGTCCGGATGGAATCATCAACTCCTGTGAGCTCCTAGAGATCAAATGCCCTGTCCCCAATAACTGTTATCTCAGAGATTCAGTGATTTCAAGATAGTGGATGGATAACTTGAGGTTCAGAAAACTGGTAGCCGAGGCTATTACATGCAAGTCCAACTAGGAATGTTTTGCACAGGTCTCAAGACAGCCAGACTGATGATCTGGACACCAGATGAGAGTGTGGTATTTAGTGTACCATTTGATGAGCTGTTTGTCACGGAACAGGTGAAGCGTTTGAGAGCTTTCTACTTCTCATCCATATAAATAATTCAATTTACAGCAATGAAATGTTAATTCCGTTACGGCCGCGAGTAACTGTTATCTCTGTGTGCTAAACCGGAACTGAGATACCATCAACAGGAAGTGTCGAGTGTCATGGCGACGCCCAATAAGACTTGCAAGAAAGTTGTGGATATATTTTTACTAAGGAAAATGACAAAAAATAGAAACGCACAGTGACTTGGATAAATTACTTTAATCTGATTACTGGTTTGGAAATAGTAACGCGTTAGATTACTCGTTACTGGAAGAAGTAGTCAGATTAGAGTTACTGATGTTACTGGCATCACTGATTATATCACACATAAATTAATAATATAAAAATCCAGATCTCATACAAGCCCTTTTCTGCAGCAATATCTTGAAGCATTTGTATTAATTTTGTTGACATTTTTAACAGAATCCCTCATTTATTTCTGAACCGGCACAATAAATAAATCAAATTAGACCGGTCTCGAGTACTACAACACTAAACAGAAACAAAATCAATTAAAATGAAATGGATTAGAATAAAATAACCAGAACAAAAGCAATACAATGCAGTTGCAGGATGCAGGTTTGTGTCATTTGACATGTTTTTAGACCAGGATCCTGATTACTGATCAATCAGACGGCCAGACATGAGTGATATCCGACATATAGAAATATCCAAAGCCAGGTTAGAGGTAAATGAAATGAGAAAATCATCATCCATATAAATTTCAGACATGAAATATATTTTCTCACATAAATTCCTACTAAATGAAAGCAATGAAATATTGCGACAACAGCTAAAACACATTTGCAATGAGCTGGAAGTTATACAACTACACCATACCCATCCAAATTAAATTCATAAATATACAGAAATTTTGCATATGATGCAAAACTACTGACCGGTATATTGTTTCACATTACTGACACTTCCAAGACTTTAAAAATAATTTCTGAAACTAACAAAACCTGATCTACTGTATGTTAGATGGGCAGACAGCATTATCTGAGTGACAAATCAGCATTAATGCAACAATACATCCCAGAAAACCCAGTTTACACTACCATTCAAATGTTTTGGGTCAGTAAAATATAGATAAACATGTGACCCTGGAGCACAAAACCGGTCATAAGTCTTACGGGTTTATTTGTGGGAATAGCCAACAATACATTGTATGGGCCAAATATATAGATTTTTCTTTTATGCCAAAAATCATTAGGATATTAACCCCTATTATATATTTTTAAATTTATAAAAATATTATGTGAATGTTGTATAACAACTTATAACCACAACTAGAGTGAAGACACAAGTGTGGTCATGCTTCATTTCAAATCTGAGTTTGTTATGTCCAAAACTATTAATTTTATCAAATATTTTCTAAGACCATGTCAGGATTTTTTTTAGAGAAGATGTTATCAAATATGTTGGCCTGCAAACACCCATTTGCAATCTTTTGTCTAATATCTGGCGAGGAGAACAACTCAATTCATGCTATTATGTCCTCAATCGACGATCGTTTTACACCTTTTAGTGTGAGACTTTATCCTCATTATTGTTTTATCGTAATTCTTTTGTCTGTATTCAGCGATTAGCAATAGCCTTTATGATGGCACAAATGGCCCATTAAGCACTCTCAGTAATCCACATATTATCTGAAGTCTTTCTAAAAAAATAAATAAAACATCCTTGGAACCTTATGTGAATTATTGTAACAAAGTAGACAAAGCTCCTGGTCCAACAGGCGCATTAGAGCTACAGTTAGCATCAAGCTACATAACACAATATAAAAGATTAAAATGACACTTTTCACTCAAAATGTCACATTAGACCACCATCAAGTGTTTTTGTATTAGCTTCCTGTCGCGATATAATGGGGATTTCATTCATATGGTGATGTTAAGATCGTGTTCCATTAAGATATTTTGTACATTTCCTACAATAAATATATCAAAAATGTAATATTAGTAATAATATGCATTGCTAAGGACTTCATTTGGACAACTTTAAAAGGTGATTTTCTCAATATTCAGATTTTCAAATAGTTGTATCTCAACCAAATATTGTCCCATCCTAACAAACCATACATCAATGGAAAGCTTATTTATTCAGCTTTGATGCATTTCAATTTTAAAAAATGTACCCTTATGACTTGTTTTGTGGTCCAGGGTCACATATTGTTGGGTGTAACTAGTTACTAAGTAATTGGTTACTGTAAATTAATTACTTTCCCCTTGAAAAAGTAAAGTAAGGGATTACTCTTATGTTTTCTGTAATTTAATTACAGTTACTTCGGATGTAATTTAACAAAATACTGTATATACACTGTAGAAAAATTATATATAATACAATAGTGGGTAACACTTTACAATAAGGTTTCATTAGTCAACACGAACTAATAATGAGCTGCACTTAGAAAGCTTTTATTTGTCTTTGTTGATGTTAATTTCAACATTTACTAATGCATTATTAATATCCTGTTAACATTAGTTAATGCACTGTGAACTAACATGAACAGCTGTATTTTTATTATCTAAAGTTAACAAAGATCAACAAATACAGTAACAACTGTATTGCTCATGGTTAGTTCATACATTAACTAATGTAACATTATTGTAAAGTGTTACCCAATAGTGGAATTAACATCAAAATGTAAAGTCTAACTTTAAAATGCATGTTTTTTTTGTATCGTTCTCACATTTTTAATACTTTGGTCAGTTAATAAGAATATTTAATGTGGTTTTATATTTATTTAATGAATTAAAAGAGCCGTTTCATGTCTATCCTTGAATCACTTAACTAGTCAAGGTTGATCGAAAGTAATTAGTAATTAATATATATGCATATATATATAAATTATGGTTTTCATAATACAAATGAAACTTTTAACTAAAATTTAAAAAGAAACAGTAACAGTTATCTTAATTTTACTGCATTTTAGACCAAGTACATGCAGCCTTAGTGAGAACAAAAGACAAAAACATAGTAAATAATAGAAAAAGTTTTCTTTTTTTTCAATCATAAATATCCTTTATATTTTAACATTAGTTAAGTCATCATTGTAAACAGAGACAAAGTTTCTAATCAGATCATTGATAGGAGACACACAAACACACACTCAGTGTTTCCCTGAGACCAAAACTCTGGTGCAGAGGAAAGGGTGTAGGAAACCAAGCTACTAAAGTGGGTAGTTCGACCTCAGAATATGCGGAAATTATAGAGTGTACAGTACAGTCAGGTGACTCAAACTACTTCCTCATACCTAAATAACAAAAGAGAACAATGTGTGACTGTGAAACAAGACCTGCCAACACCTGTGACATAAAAGCTACCATTCTAACATCAGCTTTAATGAGATCAGGGTTTACTCGCATGAGTAATTAAACTAACTATAGTTACTCGGTTACTCCATTGCAATTCACCCCCGCTGCTATAAGGACAGTCCTGCTGAAGCGACCGGGTACACCGTGCTCCGCTCAAAGCCATAATAGTGGCGGAGCAGGATTGGGATGGCTGGAAATCTCCACGGACAACATTACTTGGAAATTAACCAGCAACCTTTGTGCTATAGCTAATCCGAACATTACAGGCTATTACCACAAACAGCCTGGATCGAAAACCGGCCCTGGATCCTTTAAAATGGGCATAAAACTGTCTTTTCCAAGAATAGGTTTATGTAATGAACACTAAGACGATGATGAGTAATGAGTAAACACTGCTAATGATCGTTCAAACGATGTATAATGTACATGTAACATTTTGGAAAAAGGTTAAAGTTGTTAAACTTAAAGGCATAATATGTAATTTTCACCACTAGGTCACAAAACTAAAGGTGTAGCTTGATGATGCAAATCATGGGAGTTGTCGGGCAAAAATCATATTCATGGATGAGCTAATGTATTAAAGATTTAGTAACATTACTGTAGTATGAAGCAGGGTTGGAGCAGAACGAGGCCGCTGGAGTGATTGCTAAATGAGTGAGCTAGATCATATTAGGCGGTAAAACATAACAGATTTAAATAATAAGACTGTGTTGAGTCCATGAATGATCCAAGCAGTTGCTCACCTGTCTAATAAAACTAGGGATGCACCGATACCGATACCAGTACTCGAGTGTCGGTCCGATACTGTTGTCAAGTACTCGTACTCATACTCGTAAAACTACCCCATACAACTGCACCCGATACCACTTTACGGCAATGCATCTTCGGATGCGGAGCCGCGTGGAAAGTTACATGATTCACCGTGCACACCCGCACACCGCCGCGCCAAGTGCAAAGGGGTCTCGCGCTCTCAAAGCGCACGACTGCCATAGTATGGCGTCATTTTTGCCGAGCGCTAGTGCGGACGCGGCGAGTATACACCAAGCTTAACCGCTCGTGAGGCAGATACCACTCGGTAGTGAGTGCTGAAAGTGAAGGGCTGTTTAGTAGGGATGTGCGCAATGACTAGGGATGGGCATTTCAAGCAAAAATAATATTCGAAGATCGCTGGGAATTATTCGATTTTTATTCGAAAATCGCAACTCCTCCCCCGCATGCACGCATGTAATGGCTACACGCATATAAACAGAGAGAGAGAGGGAGAGAGACCATTCATGCTCTCAATCTGTATGATGACAAACTGTTTAATTCATTAGGGAATAGGCTATATCAACTCAAGCCATATAATTAGTGTAACATGCTGAAACATATGACTGTTATTTGACATCGCCCCAAGTTACCGCAACCGTTAAATGCCTAAAGTCTACAGTGTGTGCGTGAGGCGATGTGTTCTTCTTCTGTTGTCTCAGGGCGTTTTTACTTTGGCAGTTTAGTTCGAAATGGGGCACGGTTCGCATGAAAAATTGCTAATGTGAAAGCTTGCATACAGAGCTTGGTGTGCCCGAGAACACACTCTGTGCCACGATTCACGTGAATGTGAAACAACACTCGGGTGTGCACTTGTTCAGGAAGAAAAGTAACCAGCGCATGCGTTTTAGCCGATTGCAATGTCATTAGTTCAATAACACACATGTAAGTGATGATAGTGTTGATGATTTTCCTGAGATACGATCGCGAGAGCGAGCCTGCAGTGCATTCGCGCATAGAGTGCAATCAGGGCAGCAAATGAATGGCAATTCACGTCTCCTCAAAAGAGTCTGTTTGCAAGCAGCAAAGCCGCCTTCAAGCGACACACATGCGGTAAACCCAAGTGTTGTTTACTCAATTGCACATAATAGCACCAAATTCATTTAAAAAAGCCCAATATATTTGACCCGCGTTCTGTTTCCTATCATGCCCGTGCACGTTTGTGATGACGTTAGATGAACGCAAACGCTCTAGGGTTCAAGTTGAGTGTGAAACCAGACCAACACTGCGGAGGCGGAGGGAAGAATCACGCTCGGACCGCAGCAAACGTGCCCAGTATAAACACCCTGAGAGCTGACTGACCGCTTTAGGTGCTTTATTGGCAGCGCCTCCCTCTGGTCACATGAACGCGGCACCACCACACCAAAAACATGGGGGTTTTTTTTTAGGACGATAATCGCACAAACTATTCGATAGTCTATAATAGGGCTGTAACGATTTGACCAAAAATAAAAACCTCGATTAATTGAACATTTTACCTCGATTACGATTAATGGACGATTATTTAGCTTTTTTCTTCTTGTTCCTGATAAGGTTTTTACTGTAAATATTTTCTACTATTAAAAGTGTTTTTGTTTTTTTTCTAATGAAAAAGTGCATTTCTTTGTGATTTTAAAATACTTGAAGGAAACGGTTCACTTTCAGCAGTTATTGTCTATGGGGCAGATTTCTGCTTGTTGTACATCAGATACAGATAAATTAACACAGTAGGTCTACATTACATTTATTTGAATGCATTAATGAGAGGGTGATCGTATGTGAATTACTCAGAGCGTCTCTATTCATTATGAAGCTGTGGTTTGTACTTACTTCAAAGGTATTAAAATATATGCCTATAACTACTTTAGTGCCTTTACTTTAGTCACAGGACTGCGTTGACACTGCGCTTCTGCGCTGCTCTCTGCGCGCGATCTTCACGTGATGTGCGAGCTTCTGTCTGAATGTTCGTTTGTCACAATAGACCAATTTACCTTTTATAAACACACAGGATGCGCGCGCAGATAGGTTGCAGAAAACCAGGGAAAGATAGCGTTTACGTATAGAAAATTATATGGATACAGTACAAAATCTTTTTTTTAAATCGATTAAAAAAGATTATAGATTATTTATAGATATATATTTATAGATGACTAATTATAGATTATTAGATGTTATTTTTAAAATGTTGTCCGCATATTACAATAGTTTGTCACCCAGTGATAGGGCTGTGCGTGACAACCGCACCACCGCAGTGACAAACTTTATGAGGGCGAAAGCGATCTAAAGCAAGCCTCGGGGCTTGCACGCGCCGTCTGTGTTTGTGTGTGTGTGTGGCAGCGCAGGCTATATGAACGGCAATTAACTTACCTGTATAAACTGTGTAAAACATGCAGTTACTATAGTGATTCTGGGCATCTATAAACAAAGATAACTGCTCCTGCATCTCTCTGTGTGCCTGCAAACTGCACTTGATGTGACTGACGGGGCGGAGTCACGTGACTAAAACCGAAATAACCGACATGGGAAAAATACGTCGGTTAGAGGTTCTGAATTTCGGTTTCGATTATTTTTCGATTAATCCTACAGCCCTAGTCTATAATTAAATCAACTATCGAATATTCGAAAATCGCGACCCATCCCTAGCAATGACTAGCCTAACCCCGGTAGTGTAACAAGCCTAAGCAAGCTTAATTGTTATACTAGTTTGACATGACATGGAAGAAAATGGAAAAGTTTTGTATAAGCTTTCAAAATCCTCCTTCACCCGAGTGGAGATTTATCTGAAGCCTCCGCGAGCGCCAGAGAAAACCAACGCATGCAAAACCTGAGGTAAAATTAAATGATTTTGTTTTGCTGCAAATATACACTTTTCAAAAAAATATATTAATTTCAAGATATAACATTTACACGACAGTAATTTAAACATAGCCTTTGTAAAAAATATATTTATATATATTTAAAGCAAAACCTTAAATGTGCACAAAAAATGTAAACGACTAGTATTTTCCAAGTCTTCTTGCAGCAGCACTAACGTTTAATCGACTAGTCTCGCACATCCCTAAGTTAGCTCAGTGACACACATTGTAGATGAAAACAGAAACCGGCTCATAGCTGATAATGCAGAGAAGCTTCTTTTCATCAAAAAGAACCAGCCTCTCACTTTTCCGAAAAGGGCTGTATGGGTATGCTAACGTATAATAATTTAATTCAGTTGTTCTGCTGCTATGTTGTGTGGTACTGGAATCCACTGAATGTTACAGGTTACATTTATGTGAAATGGGCAGCAGTGCCATGTTTGTTTAGGAAAACACCAAGTTGAATATTAAAATGTCAGCAACAGCATCAATTTGTGTATTTACTTTGTTACAGTCATAAAGTGAAAAACATCTGATGAAAATAAAACATTGTTAGAAGAACTGTAATGGTATTATTTAGTACTCGTATCAGTACTCGGTATCGGCAAGCACCCAAATGTAAGTACTTGTACTTGGTCTGAAAAAAAGTGGTATCGGTGCATCCCTAAATAAAACACATCATATATTAAAGCATCTTTGTGTTTTCATGGTTTCTACTAGGGATGCCACAGTTCTCAATATAATATTGAACCGTTCGGTACGGCATTCACGGTTCAATACACGCTTGTGAATTGCGTTTTTTTTCGGTTTCGCATTTAATTCATTATTTTTCTACAAATTCTATATTTTGCCTCCATCCAAATACTGAACAACGCGACATACATTCACATCACACGTTAGTGGTAAAGTTATACTCACGGAACACTATAGATATTCACAATCACGAAAGTTCATTATTTGCATTTAATTTGCGTGCTAATGCACGGTTTTAACATGCGCTTTTCCGAGCGTGCGCACTAAACGCCTGTCAAACACGTGATTACTGGACTAAGTAGTCGTCTTACTGCACTAATACTGTCAAATACACACAAGGTTAAAATAAACACAGTCGGTTATGTCTAAAGTGAAAGTAAAATCGGCGTGTGTCTGTATATTAGATGCATGCAGGTCTTAAATTGACAGCAGCGCAGCCTATAGTGAACATGCTGTCCTTAAAGGGACAGTTCACCTCTAAAATTGTAATTATTTATTAGTGGTGGGCCGTTATCTGCGTTAACGTGAGACTCTTATCAGGCAATAAAAAAATATCACCGTTAATCTATTCTCAAAGTTGGGTTGGGAGCTGGGTCTATACTACGCAAGCTATGATGACTTTCACCTTGATATTTTAGTGCGGATGTACACCTAGCCGAATTGCACCGTAGGGGGCGAGAGAACGAGTCTTCGAACCTGTGTGTCTGCCTACTAGTGTTGTCAAAAATATCCATATTTCGCTATGTATCGATACTGAAATATCTGAAACGATACTCATATTCTACAGTATGGATATCAGCTCCTCTCCTCTCCTCTCCAGCGAGTGACCCGCACCGCCTCCTCTCACTCAGTCCGGTTAATCCTCTGAACATGGTGAACGCGTGTTCTGCTGGACTTTTGTTAGTATTGGTGTGACTGGTCTGAATTTCGCGCGGGGTTGCACATAACGTTAATTCTACTAATTCCCGCAGATTTCGCGCTCGCATCTGAAGCGCACACACACATACCGTAATAAAGCCGCCTCTGACATACAAGTGCAAAAATGAGCTCCTTTTTCCAGCTTATTAATGGTTAAATACACTCAAAAACGTCTCAATGCCCATCTTGGTGAGTTTTAACGTAAACACAGTCGTAACCAGCTCACAGGAACAGTGTGTGGATATGCGTGCGTCAGGTCTTAAAGGGACAGAAGTTATTTATTATTCAAACTACAAAAAGACAAACGATCACTTACAAGCACACATATTCTGAAGGCAGAATTCAAATGAGCCATTTTAACCTAGATTAATCTAGATTAAAAAAATTAATCTATGCCCACCACTAATATTTACTCACTCTAATATTGTTCCAAACCTATATAAATTTCTCGATGACAATTTTCATTTGAGCGAACTATCCCTTTAATGTTAATACAACAAAAGACAAAGAGAAAATCACTCACTGCTCTTGACTGAAAAACTAATACAGTAGCTAAGAATCAATGTATATTTTATAGTGAAGTCTATGTAGAGTTTTATTTATCAGAACCGAACCGAAAACCGTGGTTAAAAACCGAGGTATCTATTGAACCGTGGACTAACTGTATTGTTGCATCCCTAGTTTCTACAAAATAAAATTGAGGGTAACGCGGGTATGATGCCATTGATAGGCGACACACGGACACGGTCCGTCTCCTGGTTAAAATGTATTATTTCTCTGGATTTAAACATTCTTGGAAATATTTGGGATAATGTATATATATATATATATATATATATATATAAAACAATGTTTGGTAACACTTTAGAATAATGGTCATTAGTTAACTACATTAGTTAACATTAACTAATAATGAACTGCAATTATAAAGCGTTTATTATAGGGGTGCTCCGATTGATCGGCAACCGATCTCGATCGGCCGATAATCGCTTTGGGATGATTGATCGGCGGTCTCCAAAAAGGCCGATCTCATGAACCGATCTCATGCTGACGACACATAAACCCGCACCTGCCGTGAGAGCTGGGGGGCATGACATGCAGCGACACCGTCTCGTTCTCTTTCCAGCGCGGGTAAAATAATTATAATGCTGAAGGTGAGGTACAATTCATATTTCTATATTAAATAACTTACGCAGTCATTTGAAAACTTTCTGTGGAATGTAAGTTCACAAACAGCGCGCGTGAATCACCGCGTGCGCGCGCTCTCTCCCTTTCAAGGCAAGCTCAAATGGCTTCACATCAGCGCATCGCATGTGCACTAAAATCGAGCTGCACAGTTGACAGGATTTGCCACTTGCACAATCGAGGCAGTGTCGCATCGTCACTAAAGTTTATCATTTGCGTTTATTTTTAAGTCTTGCCAGTGTTCAAACCGCTCAGCACTCGCGCGCTCTCCAGACCGTGAGCGCGCGCACACACACACAGGCCATCTCACAAAAAGCTTGCGAGTACAAATTGCGCTGAAATGGTCAAATACACACAAATGTATGTACTAAATGACCGTCTTGACAAGTATGCACGTAAACCCCGTCGTGACTCGCGAGTGAACGTTTGTGCAGCTGTAACCGTATCCGTGTTCGCTCTTAAAGGGACAGATGTCGAATAAACTACTGCTGTCTCTGAGTTTCTCTTTGTCTTGTGGTGTTTGATTAGCCTTTATGACACTCACTGCTCTTGAATGACTAACTTTTGCAACCTTAAGTGTAAGGATTAATCTAATTTAATGTATTCAGGGAAGACTAATATTAATTTACATTTGATTTCTTATTAAATGTCTTTAGTATGTCTTACCTCAATACTAATGTTAGACCTACCTGAAAATTTGTTTTTAAAAACAAAAATGCACTGCATGATCAAATATTTAGGTGAGATAATTATATACATTTATTATATACATTTATTTGGGAAAGGTGGCCTACAGTAGCCTTAAGTTATCTCATTTTCTAAAATAAACACTTGGTGGTTCTTCAAGATCTTGACTTAATTTGTTGGTTAATTTAGAGTTAGTTTAATTTCTACAAATGGTGCAAACTCTGCAAGATTATAGATAAAAGATTGCCATTCCCCTGCCATTCTGTGATCGGCAGTGATCGGCAATCGGCAGATCATGATCTTGGTGATCGGTAATCGGTGATCGGCCCCAAAAATGCTGATCGGAGCATCTCTAGTTTATTAATCTTTGTTAATGTTAATTTCAACATTTACTAATGCATTATTAAAATCTTGTTAACATTAATTAATGCAGTGTGAACTAACATGAACAAACCATGACCAGCTGGATTTATATTAACTAACGTTAACAAAGATGAATGGTTAGTTCATGTTAGTTAATACATTAACTAATGATAACTAATGACCATTATTCTAAAGTGTTACCCATTGTTCTACTGGTTTTTGGATATTTGAAACCAAAAATCTTACGTATTGTGCCTTTAATGCATTATGTATCAAGAACTAACAAACCATTTTTACGGCATTTATTAATGTAGGGAAACCTAAATGAATATTATTGTTCATTGTTAATTCATGTCGTTTCATAATACATTAACGTTCATTCTAAACAACCTGAAATGTTAAAGATATGTCAGTAAATGAGCATTAACCAAGATTAACACTATAAAACTATTGTTTCACATATTATTGTTTTTTTAAAATTGGGTTACACTTTATTTTAAGGTGTCTGTGATACAGTGTAAGTATGCATTTAAGTGCTGAGTAATAATAATAAACTTAGGTTTAGTTGCATGTAATTATGCATAGTTATTACTACAGTAACGACACCGTAAATTGCATTCTAAAATTGTTACAATATAAATGTTCAGATTTGATGCAGTCTATATTTGTATGTAAATCAATTACATATATGTTCACCACTAAATCTGTTATTAACAAATGACTCTAATAACAGTTAAAGCTCAAGTCAAGTGGCGTCTAACAGACTTTGAAGTAGATAACAATAACATCAAAACTAGGCGTACAATAACAAAATACTTTTTAAATATTTTGAATTTTTCAACGGCCGGCGTGTATAATGTGACACTACTAAGCACACAAACAGCAGCTGTCTGACAGAACACTGCGTTTATTGTGTCTCGACAGCTTTGTTGTTTCAATTGTTGCTTTTCCATAGACACACCGAACGCAGAAAACACCTTGACCAGTGCCATACGCAAAGGAGATTCCCTGCAGGGTAAACAGAGACACACCTCAAAACCTTTGGCCTAGAAAGAAAAGAACGAGGCTGTTATATTTTTGCTGGCTCAAAAACACACATTGTCAAAGCCAGAACAAGGTGAGGTACACCGAGAACACGGTCCTCCGTCTACGACATGCTGATATCCTAGAATGTGCTTTACGCAACGCCGTCTGGAAGAGTCCCAGAGGTTTCTCCATATCTGTGATGAGCCTGAGGCTCAGACGGATCGCAGAAGGTTGTTATGGAGCCGCTGAATGACCCTGCAGGACATACGGATCAAATGTCACTCGAATCACGGAGTCTTTCAGGAAAAAGCCACCATTCTCTGGGAGCATAGCAGGTAACAGAAGCCACGTTCAAAGCATTGGCTTCAACTCGGCAAAGTCTGAGCACAATTGCGCAAACCTTTTAGAGAGGAGCAACAATGCAAGCCGCAGGAGATGAACTCTGGATTTGAGATGCTGCTCAATATTTCATGGTTCAAAATAACCAAACTGAAACGCAACATGCACAAATAATCGGACAATGTGAATCCGATTGGAATTTGTTCTAAATGATTGACCGTCCACATTGTGTATCCCAACTGATCCGATGTGTGTGTGTGTGTGTGTGTGTGTGTGTGTGTGTGTGTACCATGGCACTAGAGTTGCAAAATTCCAGGGATTTTCAAGGCTGGAAACTTTCCATGGGAATATGATTGGGAATAAACTCATAAATCACAAAACACTACTTACGGCAGGGGTATTGAGGCCACACCCCCTGCATGCGCTGCACATTTGATCAAAAATACAACAAAAAAACATGTGAAATATTATAATGTAAAATATCTGTTTTCTATGTGAATATAATAATGTAATTCATTCCTGTGATCAAAGCTTAATTTATCATCATTTCTCCGGTCTCAGTGTCACATGACCCTTCAGAAATCATTCTAATGTGAGGATTAGGGGTGGTGAAAAAAATCGATTATCGATTAATCGCGAGTATGTTATGGACGAGCATGAATCGATCATTAAATTTCCAAAAATCGATTTTTTTATTTATCTAAACCTGACTCTACCACCGTGTGTGTGTGTGTGTGTGTGTGTTCATTAGATGAATGTAAATCTGTCGTTAATGCTGAGATGATTCTGAGGGAACACTCTAGAAATCCTCCCGCCTCGCCTCCTCTGGAGCTCAGGCACATTAGCATTAGCGCGTTAGCACGGCTCAGATTCGCGCACAAACACCGAATAAACGCCTTCAATCCGCAGATTTATGAGCGCTTCAGATGAGCGAGCGCGACACACATCGAGGCGATCCTGAGGACGCGATGAGCGGATCTCACACACACACACACACACAGCCGGACTGATGCTGGAAACACACCGCAGCTCCGCTGCACCGACCCGCGGCTCCCGCTCACGGAACCGAACGGGCCTCGACACTCCTCCGACACGAACCCGTTTTTCTCCTGTCGTTTTTTTCCCTTTTGTCTTTCTCACGTCAGGAAACGAACGAGAGGAGCTCGAGCGTTCCACGCGTTCCCGCCCCCCTCACGCGCGCACCGCATCCATCACTCTTGACATTTTGTCACTGTGTTCTACAGTACAGTATATAAGCTGAAGCTACAGTAAGTTGTTCAAAAATGTTCATTTTGTCTTCTTAATGATTAAATTGGACAATTTTCTTCTAGAAAGACAAGGTGTTTGGAGAGAAAACTTCTTCTTTACCTTGACATGTTTCGACTGCAACCTGCAGTCTTCCTCCACCTGAACACGTTGTCTTTCTAGAAGAAAATTGTCCAATTTCTACAGTATGTTGGTTCTGATCTACTTCCTAAAGGAAATAAGCCTTTCATTTATTTGTTATTGTTTAGTTCAACTTGATGAGTCACAACACAATGTGATGTATTCATTTCTGTGTAACTACACGACACTACACGACAAGTGCTTTGAGTTGTTGTTACTCAATAAAAGAGTTAAGTAATTCAGTAGCTGACTTTTTTTTTTATACTGCAATCACTTTGTAGTGTATTTTCGTTTACTGTTGTGAAATGGAAAATCAATAATCGCTAATCGAGAATCGTTAATAATCGAAAATCGACTGTAATCGAATCGGGACTTCAATAATCGTAATCGAATCGAATCGGGAAACCAGACAGATTAACCACCCCTAGTGAGGATTTATCAATGTTGGAAAGAGTTTTGCTGCTTAATAATTTTTCTTGGATGAATAAAACGTTTATTTAAAATAGAAATATTTTGTATATTTTAATATAATCTACCGTTCAAAAGTTTGGGTTCAGTTATTTATGTTTTTATTCAGCAAGGATGTGTAAAATGGATAAAAAGTGATATTAAAGATTCATATTGTTAGAAAAGATTTCTATGTTGAATAAATGCTGTTCTTTTTAACTTTTTATCCATCAATTAATCCTTAAAAAAGTATCACAGGTTCCAAAAAGAATCACGTGCTATGGGAAATTTCCCAATTCCCACTTCTGAAGTCGTGATTACGAGCTTGTTGCAAATTTATTTATTATTAAAACCAACATCATATGTAGTGTCCCATGCACTGACAACCATAAACAGTCCAGATAGTCCACTTTCTGCCGATTCTGTAATATCAGTCCAATTCAGGCTATTTTCGTTGTGTTTCAAACACACAATAAGCTTCAAATGATTACTCGTACATGTAAATATGCACTACATTAATGTCAAGACAAGATGATCTCGCTGTTTTGGGGGGGGGGACAAATAAAATCACACCTGCCACAGCATTAGTTCTCCCCGCCACCATGTTTAAAGTTTATGACACGCCCTAGGGCTGTAACGATTTGACCAAAAATAAAAATCTCAATTAATTGAACATTGTACCTCGGTTACGATTAATGAACGATTATTTTGCCATCATAGTTCACTGATAAGTAAATATTTTCTACTATTAAAAGGTGGGATATTTATTTTCTAATGAAAAAGTGAATTTGTGATTTTAAAATACTTGAAGGAAACGGTTCACTTTCAGCAGTTATTGTCTATAGGGCAGATTTCTGTTTGTTGTACATCAGATACATTAGCATACATTTCATTTATACATACAAGCCTACATTTCATTTGTTTGAATGCATTAACGAGAGAGTGATTGCGTGTGTGATTTAGTCATACCGTCTCTATTAATATGAAGCTGTGGTTTGTACTTCCTTCAAAGGTATTAAAATCTATAACGATGGCGTTTCTAAGCTACTTTAGTGATAAATCACAGGACGGTGTTGACAATGAGTTTCTGCGCTGCTCTCTGCGCGCGATCTTCACGTGATGTGCGAGCTTCTGTCTGAGTGTTCGTGTGTCACAATATATCAGGCATTAGTTCAACATAATACTCATCTGATGGACTAAAATCGCTTCAATGTTCAAACTGGCAGGCCTTAAAACACATACAAATGACTTTGTGAGGACACAAGTGAACGTGATCTGGCTTCAGGGCTCGTGTGTTGTCAGAGACACGGCTCGGCTCGGCTCTGTGTCACAGAAAAAAACTCATGAGCACTGAACGGAGAAGTTTTCCATAACGTTGTTCTTGAATAGTGCACAATCGCTTTAATGTTCAATCTGGCGAGCCTTAAAACTCATTTAATTGACAAACTTCATGAGGACGCAAGTGAAAGTGATCTGGCTTCGGGGCTTGCGCGCCGTCTCTGTGTGTATCAGCGCATATAAGAACGGCAATTAACTAACCTGTATAAACTGTGTAAAACATGCAATTACCGTAGTAATTCTGAGCATCTATAAACAAAGATAACTGCTTCTGCATCTCTCTGTGTGCCTGCAAACTGCACTTGATGTGACTGACAGGGCGGAGTCACTAAAATGTGCGCTATCATTGATTGTGAGCCGCTCTGGAGCGCTGGATTGCGGATGCGTGAGCCGTGTTCTCCAGCGGTTAGATCAGCTCGTTCAGATCAAATGTGCGCATCTGTGACACAGGACATCAGTTCTGACCCGATCTCTTCCCTAATCGTCCCTCCCTAACATTTTTGTCTAGTTTTTATTTGTTGACGAAAATGACGGTTGATTTTCGTCATAGTTTTTGTCATCCAACACTAGTTTTTATTTAGTTATCGTCACGTTTTCGTCAGTGACGAAAATTATTCGTCAACGAAATTAACACTGCCCGCAAAGCATTCCGGGAAGGCATTTGAACAAATGCTGCACGTCAAAAAAGCTGGCCGAAGCCCATCTTTATGCAAATTAATCTGTTGAACGCGACTATCCAATAGAAGTAGAGCACATGGAGACGGGGGGGAAGTCTCTCGCGGGTCCTTTGTTTTTCATTCCCCGCTGGCTCAAACGCACGCCCATAGCGGTAAACTTGAGGAACGCCCAACAACATACACACGAGGGGAAGCGTCACAACACCACGCTTCAGTTGATTGTCTAACGGTTGTGTTATGAAATAAATGTTCAAGTGTAACTATCACGTGTTATCTTATTGATTTAAAGTCTTTATTTATACATATTTGTTTAAAGTATAGGCTAAATTAAAATAATGTTATTAACCGGTATTTTTTCAAATCAAACAGTAACAGTAATGTTTAATGTGGAACGCAAAAACAGAAACGCTAAAATATCGATTCGGCTCGGAGTGAACAGATTTATATTTTTTTCCGTTTTTAAGCCCTGATTACAATATGACGAATCAGAATCGTCTAGTCTTGCTTATAGTTAGTCTCAGCCTCAGACCACAGACTGTTGGCTGAACGTCTGATGCATATGGCACACTTTTCAGGAAACACTTCTTCAGGAGTTTAGAAGTCGTCCTCTGATTGGTTGAATTCTCCAGGATGTCTGTGAGACGTGTGTTGCGTTCTTTAAAGCTACACTGTGTAACTTTTTTAGTTTATTCTTAGCTAAAATCACTTAGTTCTTTCACAAATATATGTGCTCATTAATGTATATTTACTTCTTTCAAGTAATAAAGTATTCTCGTAAGTTTATAATATGCCATTGAAAATACATACGGGTAAGGGGTTCGAATGGGGGTCGCCATGTTGCCCCTCCATCTTGAAAGTACATTAGCCAAAGAGGGACATACCCGTAAATTCAAGCTTCGCCTTTCGCGTTTTAACACTCGATGGCACCGAATGTGAAGAGGGGGATTGCTTGAGACTGCTACAATGTAAACTTTGCCTTACGCTAGTGATGTCGTACAATATACAGAATAACGATAGCACTGATAAAAGTTACTTCACTAAGATTAGCTTGCATTCGTCTGGGAACCTGATAGCTGATGTTAGCAATGAAATGGCAAATAAATTACGAAAACGTAAAACTATTATTCATTTTACATAGATGTCATAACCTACATGTTAACTGACAAATTAAATAACTGCAAATTATAATAGTTTTCTAAAGTAACCTCATCACTTGAAGGAACACTAATGGACGAGGTCGAACTGGAAGCCATGTTAATCTTGGACTAAATCGGCCACCGTAGGAGTTAAAATGAAATCGGAATTGGGAGGAACAGAAACTAATATTTACCGGATGGTCATATACCTTTTCCTTTTATTAGATGTACGCCGGCCTGCTATTGCAGGGACATTAACTTTACATTTTCACGTCCCTAAACATGACACAGAACAAAACGAACTGTGATTGGTTGCGTTACATGTCAGTCAAACGTCCTCTTGGGCGGTCCTTGACCAGCTGCGATAGAGTCCAGACCTTCTGCCGTCAGTCTGAAGCTCTGGCTACACGAGACTAGCCTATAGTCGAAGCAAGTATGTGTGTGTGTGTGTGTGCAGGGCAACGTTAAAGTAGAAATGAAAGGCAATGTGGATAAAACAACTCCTCAACGAAGCAGAAACTCCTGTCTCCACCAGTCTCAAAACTCACAGAGGTGTGTGGACCAGTCCGACTAGGTGGGGACAGGCTGAAACAGATTTCCAGAAATGAGATCTGAATAGGATTCCAAAGCACATACAGCTTGAGTTATGGGATGTTTGCCGTTCACACTAAAACATTTTATAGTTCACACAATAAGATCAGATCTGAACAAGGCTTAAAGGTGCACTTACCGTGTCTCCAAGGGTCCTTCGGCTCAACCGCGCCAGAGACGATGTCCTCGTCAGATGGGAAGGTCACCCTCTTTGACCGGTGCTTAATCCCAACCTCGTCCCCCGGTGTGCAAGGCGAGACGGTCTCCGAGGGCACGTCTTCGCCGCGCTCCGGAGGTTCCTGCAAATGCAGTTCGAAGACACTTTCCTCACGTTGAGTCTGGACCGCTGGCTCGAACTCTAAAACACCATTTTCATCCAGACTTAAATCCACCCCAATATCCATTTCCCCATCTTCAGCTTCGCCACCCCCATCTCCAACTGAACAGTTGGTCACTGGCGTTTCCTCAAACGTACTCTTTTGCAGATCACCGGTCGAACCATTAAAAGGGTCGGCTGACACCGCAATGGATCCATTGTTTTTACTATGCGGTGCTTTGCGCTCAGTGGAGCCATCATCCTTTAAATGGATGTCTTTTAACCTGGCCAGGACAGCAGCGTCCCCTTCCCCTTGGTCTCCATCCATCAGCAGGAGGCTGTCACGGGGAAGGATCTCGTGTGATATAGTGTTGTCAGGCACATTGCACAAATCTATAGCATTGCACAAATCTACAGCTTGATCCTCGCAATTCATTTTCTCATTTCCACTGCCTGTCACACACTAAAAATGATATGCAATGCTGTTCAAACCCAGGGGGAACCCGTTCAATATCTCCTCAGTGAGTGCATTACTAACCAAAAGTTCACATTATAGTAGTGGCTGTATTTATACTTGCCTTAGCATTGATCTTTAAGGGTTGCATCATCTATCCTAAGTCTCCATGTGCTCCAAAACATCTGTCACAATCAAATTAAATCAGTTTTAGGCGCATTAAAAGGTCTCAAATGCACATCATGTTGACATTATCAGCAAACATGGTGTTCTTGATGTCTCTGTACACCATTAATACTGTTATTTTCCTCTCATCGCGTTGAACAATACATTTAAAGCAACTATAAACAAGCCTTGGGATGAGGAAGAGTATGATGATGAAGATCAGGCTCTCCCGACTGGCCTGCTGTCCGAATAAAGTGCTAAAACGGACCCCAGAGGCGGATAAACTGAGTGTTTATCGTGTTTATCGTGTTTTTAAGCTGTCAGGACGAGGAATCCTGCACTGTCACTTTCCGTGTCGCAGTGAACGCGAATAAACACAGGCGTCACACTCGCGAGCGCGCGCTCATACACACATAAACCGTCACGAACGGACTCGTTTGCTCCGTGTAAACACTCTATCCCGGCCGCCGTGTGTGTATGATGTCCTTCACATCGTCAAAACGCACAGACAGCAGAAAAAGAGAGAAATATTGGCCCCGGTTGAAGCTCCAGTCCGGACCGACTGTGTGTGTGTCTGTTGACTGTTCGGAGATACGTCATCACCCACCGCGTCGGAGATTTTCCCGCAGCCGCACTTTCGCCGCTTCACCTCGAGCGTTTGTTTATGAGGAAGTGTGCCTGATAAAATTACCGGGATGCTTTTTGTGCTGTCCTTCTTTGCCAGGTTTTCATTCGCAGCAATTGCGTTTGTGATTGATCACGATTCGAATTTATAATTAATCTCGATAAAATCGCAACGAATCTGTTGACATTTGATCCTTTTCCAAGCAGCTGTCACGATGGATGGTTTATGACGCGTTACAGAAAAACATGTATATATGAATAAATGTAAATGTAAATAAATATAGTTAGTTATTCAGTCTATTTGGGTTAATGCCATATACATAAGGAAATTACACTTTGCAATCCAAGTATTTTATATTTGATAAATTATGTTGAAAATGTGTCTCACAAATCACAAAAGCACAGAAATTGCAATTTATTTAGAATTATTTTCTCTGGCAATCTTATTGGTGTTATTAATGGGAGTGTGCACTTTAAAAAAGTTTTAAAAATATATTTTAAAAACTATAAAACAATTATAGGCTATTTATTAATTTCACAAAACGTCTTTTTTCTTTACTGTTTTTAATTTTTTATCAATTTGCCAAATATATATATATATATATATATATATATATATATATATATATATATATATATATATATATATATATATATATATATATATATATTAGATTGAGTTAATATAATATAATATATATCATATAAATCAAAAGATTAATCACGATTAATCACATCCAAAATAAAAGTTTGTGTTTACATAATATATGTGTGTGTACTCTGTATAATTATTATGTTTATATAAATATTCATGTATATATTTAAGAAATATTTGCATGTATATACTGTATACATTTATATAATTTATGTTATATATAAATATAAATATTTTATATATAAATATAATAAATTTTTCTTAAATATATACATGCTTGTGTGTGTTTTTATATATAAATAATAATTATACACAGTTCACACACATATATTATGTAAATAAAAACTTTTATTTTGGATGTGATTAATCGTGATTAATCTTTTGACAGCCCTAATTATTTTACAATATATACAGCCTTATACAGCCCTACTGTATATATATATATTATCCCACACTTTTGAATGGCAGTGTATCATGATTTAAAAAATAAAATAACAAAAGAAGCAATGGCTGTATCTGAAATGTGTAAAATGCTTCTTTCACATCTGATCTTTATCTAAATGTAACTTTTCTTGTGAGAAGGTCACCTGACATCTAGTTGATAACGTTTACATGTTGTTTCTTCGGTGACATTATGATGTTTATGTTGAAAATGTTTCACGTCTCACAGAAAAAGTGTAGCTCAGGTAATGCATTAATACACAACAGATGGCACTGTTTTCATAAACCTTCATCTTTATGGGAAGAGCGTGAACTAGTGTTCTCCTCACATCGCTTTAGTTCTCAGGGGTAGTTTATGAAAGAGATTTATGAATCCTTGCTTTCTTCAGTTGATGAAATTTCTCTTTTTTTACTGTGTAATGTTTTAGTGTGTGTAAAACAGATGGAAGGCACTCTAACACCTGAGTGTGTGTGCACTGTGACATCGGCACGCGGTTTATCCATCTCACCACTAGAGGTCATCCACACCTCAATTCTGATGTGAATCCTAATCGAATTCTGATCTATACATGCCCACAGAAATAACAATACTGTGTGTGTGTGTGTGTGTGTGTGTGTGTGTGTGTGTGTGTGTGTGTGTGTGTGTGTGTGTGTGTGTGTGTGTGTGTGTGTGTGTGTGTGTGTGTGTGTGTGTGTGTGTGTGTGTGTGTGTGTGTGTGTGTGTGTGTGTGTGTGTGTGTGTGTGTGTGTGTGTTATACAGTAGCCTACCGGTCAAAAGTTTGGAAACATTGCGTTTAAAAAAAAAACAATTAAGTAGTCTCTTAATCTCGCCAAGCATTTATTTGAATCTAAAATACAGTAAAAACAGTAATATTGTGAAAAATTATTACAATTTAAAATGAACTGGTTTCTGTTGTAATGTTTTAAAATATTATTTATTCCTGTGATCAAAGCTGAATTTTCATGCTAAGAATTCTTTCTTATCATTATCAATGTTGAAAACAGTTTTAGCTGCCTTTTTATTTATTTTATTTATGTATTTTATTTTTTGGGGAAATAATGATACACTGCCTTTCAAAAGTTTGGGATAAGTAAGATAAAAAAAAAAAAGAAATGAATAATTGTATTTGTTAAAGGCACTTAAAATTGGGCTAAAAGTTTTAGGAAATTAATAAATATGACAAAAAAGTTATGTTTATAATAAATGCTGTTCTTTTCATCAGAGAATCCTGAAAAAATCAACAAAGATATTACGCAGCAAAACTGTTTAACATTAATAATAATCATAAATGTCTCTCGTCTTGAGCATCAAATCAGCATTAGAATAATTTCTGAAGGATCATGTGACACTGAAGACTGCGAGATAGGTTTCGGGGTCGGGGTAGGGGTAGTGTGTGTGTGTGTGATAGGTTTAGGGGTAGGGGTAGGGGTAGTGTGTGTGTGTGTGTGTGTGTGTGTGATGGGTTTAGGGGTAGTGTGTGTGTGTGTGTGTGTGTGTGTGTGTGTGTGTGTGTGTGTGTGTGTGTGTGTGTGTGTGTGTGTGTGTGTGTGTGTGTGTGTGTGTGTGTGTGTGTGTGATGGGTAGGTTTAGGGGTAGTGTGTGTGTGTGTGTGTGTGTGTGTGTGTGTGTGTGTGTGTGATGGGTAGGTTTAGGGGTAGTGTGTGTGTGTGTGTGTGTGTGTGTGTGTGTGTGTGTGTGTGTGTGTGTGTGTGTGTGTGTGTGTGTGTGTGTGTGTGTGTGTGTGTGTGTGTGTGTGATGGGTAGGTTTAGGGGTAGTGTGTGTGTGTGTGTGTGATAGGTTTAGGGGTAGTGTGTGTGTGTGTGTGTGTGTGTGTCTGTGTGTGTGTGTGTGTGTGTGTGTGTGTGTGTGTGTGTGTGTGTGTGTGTGTGTGTGTGTGTGTGATAGGTTTAGGGGTAGGGGTAGTGTGTGTGTGTGTGTGTGTGATAGGTTTAGGGGTAGGGGTAGTGTGTGTGTGATATGTTTGGTGTGTGTGTGTGTGTGTGTGTGTGTGTGTGTGTGTGTGTGTGTGATAGGTGTTTGGGGTAGTGTGTGTGTGTGTGTGTGTGTGTGTGTGTGTGTGTGTGTGTGTGTGTGTGATAGGTGTTTGGGGTGTGTGTGTGTGTGTGTGTGTGTGTGTGTGTGTGTGTGTGTGTGTGTGTGTGTGTGTGTGTGTGTGTGTGTGTGTGTGTGTGTGTGTGTGTGTGTGTGTGTGTGTGTGTGTGTGTGTGTGTGTGTGTGTGTGTGTGTGTGTGTGTGTGTGTGTGAGTGTGAGTGTGTGATAGGTTTAGGGTTAATAATAATCATAAATGTCTCTTGTCTTGAGCATCAAATCAGCATTAGAATAATTTCTGAAAGATCATGTGACACTGAAGACTGGAGTAATGATGATAAATCCAGCTTTGATCACAGAGTAAATTACATTATTATATTCACACACACACACACACACACACACACACACACACACACACACACACACACACACACACACACACGTGTATGTTGATTTAATTACATTTAATCCACCCGTACAAATCATAGTACTAATTTGTACAATTATAATGATAATAGTGAGAGTAGCCTAATTATTACAAAATGGCTGTTGCTTGTTCCCAATCCCAGGGCCCATTCCCAGTCGAAATATCAACACACCTCAACACAACAAGCTCCATTACAATCCTGAAATGACTAGCCAAACCATTTGTACACTCAGTCCTTTATGAAATGGCTGTAATTATTCAGGCCTGTCTAATGTGTGAGCCTTCATCTGTGCAGAAGACAGAAACAATTACCAGAGCACTTCTGCATCCCGGGACCGCAGCCGTAATGCAGTTAACAGCGGTTTAATTCAGACGAGAAACAGAGACCTCCCACAGGCGGCCGAAAGTAAATATTTTAACATCAAATTGGAAGCACTCGCTTAGCTTGTGATTTTTCTGGTTTCCTCTGCAATTATTAACGGCTTGAGCCCGGTTTGAGAAAAACCAACTGCATCCTCTGCACCTTTTCCTTAACCGACCATGGAAAGAAACGGAGAGCGAAACGTGGGAAGACCGGAGCTTTGCGATGTGGCATAACCGCTCTTCGGTTCATCGCTGGCGGACTCTTGTCAGGTGTGGACATGCCTTATTTGACACCACAGGAAACCGCAGATCTGTTTGAACTTCCTGTAAGGTTGCCATGACTGCGCTTTTTAAGTCCCCCTCCGAATTTGATTTATTCTGCACATTGCGCAAATTGAAAACGGATCCAACAATGATCCCTGTCATAGGGGAGGCTGCCGTCTTTGTCAGGACATTACTCATGCGCTCTTCTCCAGAGATCCATTCAGCTGACATCAGTTTTAGGATTTATCGTCGGCGGGCATAAGAACGCCATAGGTCTTGTGGAGGTTTTGGACTTAAGGAGTCAAAGTTCACCAAATGTGTTGGGATATCAAAAGGCGCTGATATATGTTGGGAGTATCGGGAGCATTTGAAGTGTGTTTATCCCATCCATCTTTCTGTGAACTTAAAACAGGACGCGATCACAGGAGACGTCTCAATCCTAATGTTTGCGTTGGCTTTCCTCGCAGAGCGTGGCGGGTCTCGGGGTGTGCGGCTTGAAGGGGTTTTCGACAGGACTGCTATTTCCACCTGTTTCTGTGCACATCTATTAGGTGTGGGAGACAGGTGCAGTTCGGCTGCACACGTCGTCTGCTTCGCTCGGCTGTCGGGAGGCCTGGTCTCCCCCGGCCGGCTGTAAATCCACAAATGTGGCGAGTTGGAGGATTTTACTGTTACTCTATCTCAGGTCGGGCTTTGCTTTATGGAGATGTCAGGCAGAAGCTGGGGGAGAAGCCATTGGGAAAGAATTCATCTTCTAAATACACCGAATTCAAGAGTTAATCGCTAATGCTTTTCACACACTTAGGGAGTGAGAACGAGGCAAAGAATCAACGGCACAATGAAATCATACACTGATAAAAGGGAAACTAAGTGTAACGTAAAACAACCATTATTTTTTACAAATAACTCTTTGTTTGTTACTTGGATAATTTGAGTGGCTCACTTAAAGCAGCACTAGGTAACTTTTCAACCTTCATAATATATTTTCAAGACTCTTGTGATGATACATCGACTTACAATAGGTTGAATGGCACGTCTGCCATAGCCTGACGGGGTCTGTATCGTTTTTAATCGTACTTTTAAACTTCGGGTTGCGGGTAGTGACCCGAGGAAAAAAAGAAAAATTCGACTGCTTTACGGCATATACGTCACTTCCACCATCACCCCCACTTCCTTAAAGGGTTAGTTCACCCAAAAATGAAAATGATGTCATTAATTCCTCACCCTCATGTCGTTGGACACCCGTAAGACCTCCGTTCATCTCCGGAACACAAATGAAGATATTTTTGTTGAAAGCTGATGGCTGAGAAAGGCCTCAGCAAGCCCTCCATAGGGATTCAGTACATTTACACTCACAAGACCCATAAAAGGCACTAAACACGTCATTACAAAGTCCATCTGACTACAGTGGCTCTACAATAATTTTACAAAGCGACGACAATAGTTTTTGTGCGCAAAAAAAAATCTAAATAACGACTTTATTCAACACGAACTTTGGCCTCTGCCGTGAACTCATGAAGCACATGACGCATGCGCGAGAATATGACGCAGATCCGGCGTTCGGACACATGACCCAGAAGCGAGGAGGAGATGTGTTTACAAGCAGAGGAAGACGCGCCGTATCTAAGCTGTTGAATTCTACATTGATCGTGCTTTAGGTCTCGGCGTAGTGCTCAAAATGGGACTAAAGTGTGCATTTCATGGATTCCCGAACGCCGGCGCTACGTCATATTCTCGCGCATGCGTCATGTCAACAAATGCACGTGCGATGCATCCCCTGATGCAGGATGACAGAGTTTACGACAGTAGTAGAGGACAATACTGTTTCCCAACTGTAGGGGGACCCCGAGAGCAAAACCTACCTAGTGCTGCTTTAATTTGGATTTGTGGCAAAAACATATTTTGTATAAATATAAGGGGTGTGAAGTAGCCTGGATGCCAGCTGAACTTAGCCCAGCCCACACCATTTTAACTCGGGCAGTTCGGTCTGGACCTGATCCGTAGAGCAGTACTTATGCCCGAACAGAAACTATTCGGACCAATGAAATTGTCAGGGCGGGCTTTAGACGATGATGGACAGATGATAAACAGTAACGTAATCATCCACGTCATCAAAGGAGCTTGGGTTGAATTTGTTCTAATCCTAAACGGAGAACTTGTTCGTATATGCGTTCACCTTCACTATTTCTCTCAGAAATGATGATCGTGTTGGTAAGTACTCTGTGTATCCTTAAATTCTTCTTTTACAACACCGGCAAAGATCGTTTACACACTTTTTCTTCTAACGTGACTTATTCCAGCTTGAGGGCGGACAGGGTTGCCAAGTTTTTACAGCAAAACTCGCCCAATTGCTACTCAAAACTAGCCAAAAACAAGCCCAATAGCTTTCCGGGTGGGGGGGTTCTCCGGAAAAAAAAGGGCATTTGGGGGGTAAAATATGTGTTATTTTGGCAGGGCTGCCTGCTAAATTTCGCATTCCTGGGTCTGTGTATCACATAATTGGGGTCGCTTCAACCCGCAGACATGGCAACACAGTGCAGTTGAGATCTGTTGACATTTGACAACTAACGTTATGCGTCGCTCCGTTGCTCTGATTGGTTGTAGGTCTATCCAATTGCGGTCTTTCCTGGTTCGGTTGAAACACGGCCCATAATCACAGCCCAACGGAGCAGTATCAGACTCAAATTCTGACTAGAATTGAGTATGACGACGTCAGGCTAGGTGTGACGAGATCTCGCAAGACTAAACTGTGACGAGATTTCTCGTCGAGGTGAAAAGCCGTCTTGTGTCATATTGTCATGGCCTGGTGACGGAGTGTGAGGGTGAAGTTAGGATAGAATATGCCAACGCTACGTTTACATGACGCCCAGTGCTTGAAGTGGAAAAAATAAAGTGCCGGTACTTACCAGAGGGGGGATGTTATGGGGGGATTGTTTAGTCAATAATTCAAGAAGGTCCATATTTTAAAGCTCTTTCTAACTGTTTTAGCTCATGTTCGAATTTCTCCGAAGTGTTTTACTACATTCTCAATAGAATTCAAATGGGACGCACATTTTATCATCAGCGTCGCATAGGAACGGCTCGTGCAAATCTTTGTTTATACTCAACGCGTCTGCATGAGCGCGACTCACGAGGGTGCGCGCGGCAAAATTGACGTTATCGCGGAGTTGAGAGTGCGAGACCCCATTTCGCTTGCCGTTGCGGAGCCAGGCAAAAGTATAAACGAGGCTTAACACTTTTGGAGCGCCATCACGCGCCACTTAATTAAACATTTTGGGCGTCCGTTATAAAGGCGAGAAGTAGGGTTACGCAAGAAAAGGTGCAAGTACGCTTCAAACCCTTCTAGGGTCTTCGGGGTCTTTTCTGACCCCAAAGGACGTTTGCTCAAATGAAAAAAGATCTACAATATCTTCTCTCTAGATCTACAAATAAAAAAAATTATTGGACTGATATCTGTTTTTATGTTCATGTGACAAAAAAAAAGTCACACTCAGGGTCAGACCCTGCTTAGAAAATGGACAAAATTCATTGTCAAAAACAGAAACAACACAGAACACGCATACATAAATGAAGTGGCACACTTCCAACAATGCATAAAACATCCACAATGCAAAATGATCATGCTCACACGCACACACACACACACACACACACACACACACACACACACACACACACACACACACACACACACACACACACACACACACACACACACACACACACACACACACACACACACACACACACACACACACACACACACACACACACACACACACACACACACACACAGGAATACATTTGTTATTGCTTGTTATTGCTGTTCAGTTCATCGCATTTTGATGTTCATGTAGTGTATTTTTTACTCAATATGTAATATAACTGTTCATTTCTGTTAATTCTGTCACAGTTAGTAACTGAAGTGTAGATTAAATTTGTAGAATTATAAGAAAATCAGATGTTTGAAATAAATGATAAACTCTAAAGACTCCGACTTTTCTCTTGTTCAGGTTTGATTGTAATCGTGATGTAACATCATTGAAAAAAATACTTTTTTTTTTTAGTACAAAAAAATGCTAAACTTAATCACAAAATTAATTAAAGGTGAACTATGTAAGATTTTTGCAGTAAAATATCCAAAAACCACTAGGCCAGTGTTATATATTTTGTTCAGTTGAGTACTTTGAATATCCCAGATGTTTCCAACTATTTGTAAATTGTGAGAAATTGCTATTTTAACCAAGGAACCGGGACGTGTGAGCTATGCGTGTGAGGGAGTCGCCTGTCGATTGCGTCATATCTGCGTTCCCCTCGGTTTCCGGTTTTATTTAGCAGAAACACTTTACTCTCACTGCAGTGCGAACAAGTGTCATAGCAGCCGCCGAGCGAACGTCATAACTTCCTTTTCAACACACTCAGATAGATCTAATCCATAGTTTTCATGTGTCAGGTGCATAGTAATTCAGGTGGATACCAGTCACTTCAATTCCATCAGCTCATCCAACACGAGCTGTTCGAGTCGACCATAGTGCGCAGCACTGATCACATAACGGGAAGACATTGAGCAAGTGTTATGAGTGTGTGTGTTAACTTACATGTTAGTGAAGCGCTCGCATTGAGTGTGTGTTACGAGCGTGTGTTACATGTTAGTGGACTGGACCGTGGTGGAGGATTCGTTGCGCAGCAGAAGCATCAGACTTATATTTTAAAATGCGTGTTCAGCACCACCATAATTTTATAACAGTGTTGTCTACATCAGGCGTGACCATTGTTGTTTCGAGGATGTTTGCTTTCCTCCATTGCCCACCAGTCATTTTTAACAGGTTTGTAGTAAGTTCTAAGACAGTGATATTAAAAGACCAAATTCAATATACATCTTATTCATCATGCATACTTTGTACAGGCAAGCAAATGAACACAGAATATTAATGCAACACAAGGTTTCTCGTTAAGTGTAAAAAAATACATTTCATGTCAGTTCAACATTTCAATTTAAAAAACAAAAACCATTCAAAGGTTTGCGGCCAGTACATTTTGAATACTTTTATTCATCAAGGGTGCATTAAACTGATCAAAAGTGATACTAAAGAGATTTTTACAAAAGATTTTCTATTTTAAATAAATGCTGTTCTTTCAAACTTTATATTTATGAAAGAATCATGAAGTTATTCAGCTTCTTTCTTAAATAACTGCTAAACTACGACTGCATTCATCCAGTCGTAGCAGTGTTTATGTTTATTTGCTTCAGATTTAGTATTGTTAAGGCACTCTGAATGGATGTTGGCTTGTTTGTGCTGCACAATTGCAAGGGTGTTTTAGGGTGGTTTCTCACTGACCCAAACCATAAACCAGTTGCTCCGATCCCAGTTCAATGTAAATCTGTGGGATTTTTTTCCTCCTCTATGAAATCAGGCTGCTCTTGAACAAGAGTAAACAAAAGATCCATCCATTTTCCCAGACTACATTTTTAGTTATTTCACAGATAAGACCTCGGCTTGGACCACATAGGAGTTGAAACTACATAACCAGGGAACGATTACATAACAATGATGTACTAAAAACAGAAAAGATTTTCCTTTGCGTTTTTCGCGTACAGAGGACAACATTGTCAAAACGATCCCCATTGCACAAACAACTAAAAACGCGGTATTATTCATGCCATGCCATTATTTGGAGATGTAATTTTGTAGAGAAGCACTACACGCCTATAGACTGAACATGTAATAGAGGGAGTGCATTGACGTCACTTTCCCGCCGGAACAAACCCCTTCAGCCGGACTGAGTGGCAAAACCGCATGACTGGAGTTAATAGGGGGAAACGCAAGTAAAACAAACTATTATCATTTCAAACAAAAGTTTAGACTCCATATAGTGTTCCTTACAACTTACTAAAGATCCAGTGATTCATGGATATTGACATGCAGCCAGAAATCATGTATCCTGACATTTAGAAGAGCCCGATTTTAACGCCGGGGAAATACATAAAGCAAATTTGCCAGTGAACACTTTATATACAATATAGGTATGTCTAAATCTGGGTGATCACTTATATCAATGTTATATATATCCTCATATCGTCCAGCCCTAAAACTTTTTCGTTTTGTCAGTTCTGCTTATTCAAAACCATCTAATTATGCAGAAAATACGATGGTAAATATTTAATTGATGAGTTGTCAATACAATATATAACAATACAATATATAGGGATATGATTTTACCTCAAAATTCAACATGTTGACGCAAAATGATAACTGCAAATCCACGTTTCGCTGCCTGGAGTCACGTTGTTTCTGCTTCTCTAAGATTTCTTGTCAAATCTATTTGTACAATCGATCTCAAAGCTCTTTCCCGTTTTCGATGTGTTTTGTGTGTTTTTCCCCTAGACCAGGGTTCCCCAAACTACGGCCCCGAATACGGCCCGCCCCCACATTTGGACCGGCCCTCTGAACCAGAGTCCTGCGCGGGCGGGTACCCGACGGGTGATCCGCGAATATTGCTGAAACGGGTGAAAAAAACATCCTAACTGTGTCGGATACGGGTGCGGGTCGGACAAGGGACAAACACGGGTCTAAACACGGGTTTTAAACAGTCACGTGCAAACGAATATATATATAAAAATATATGCATGTATATTGTAGATGTGTTCCTAAAAAAAGTATGCATATTTTTAGGAACACATCTACAAAAATATGCCTTGCCTGTATTTCAAGTTGATAAAATAATTTCAAATCCATATTAGTTTATTTGTGGCCGTGCGGCGCGCGCGCGTGCCCTCCTAGGAGATTCACAACCGCGCGCGATCTGCCTGCACTGCAGTCGTCGAGATGGATCCTGAGGAGTTGAAGAAAAGATAGCCGCAAATGTGGAACTTCATCGCTGAGGAAGCACGCAGATAACTGTGGTAACAAACCAAGCACACACAGTTCTAGCGAACAGTATTTTTCTAAAGGGGACAGAACTGAAGGTGCCTCGTAGAGATGATAAGGACACATAACCATGTTTGACAGCTCTGAAGTTGTCCTTGTGTTAATGGTCGTGTAATAACTTCTGTATGCTGGCAATAAACATTTTTGAAAGTGTGTCTATAATGTTATGCTAAACATTAGATTTTTAGTTTGATGAATAGATTTAAAATCATAATAAAATCTCCACAATAATACTGGTAGTCACTCCGGCCCATGTAATTTGACCGACCCGGCCCCCCATTAAAGAAAGGAAAAATGATGTGGCCCTTACAGAAAAAAGTTTGGGGACCCCTGCCATAGACTGTAAAGAAATATGGACGTATAGTGTCTGTGACGTCACCCATAGGATTCTGAAGAGCAGTTTTGAAGCGTAAAGTCGGGTCGAGCTGGCGTCATCACGCATCACTTCTGGATAACAGAAAATGGGGAAAGAGGCGGGATGTGGGCGGAGCTGAGGTGACGCGATGACTAACAGACAGCAGACAAATGGCTATCCACCTGTCACTCAAAGTGGCCACGCTCTTAATTATGCAGAACTTTAACTGTGCGTTCACACCGAAAATGTGAAATGGCTGACATGGATTATTTTAAAATATGGTGAATAAGCTCAATTTGCCGGCTTTAGCTAGCTTTTAGTCTCAATAGGCCTATGTATAGCTCAAATTGAGTAAAGAGCGTTTTTTACAACTTACCCGACCTCCTCACTCACTTTCGTCCAAGCAAGATCCTTTTTATTCCTGATTCTATAAAGTATGAAGATGTATCGTACAGCTCCGGGTAAACACATATGATTGTGTCCTCATTGTTGTCACTACTAAAGCAAGGTCCTGATTGGTTAACGTGGTGCGAAAACTTCAGATTTTTCAACTTGCGCATTTCGCGCGTCAAACGGGCAAAACGCGCAATTTGCGTCGTGTCATTCACTCAAATCATGTCATTCGTGCTGCCTCATTTGCAGAATGTCTATTCGCATCTTTGCATTGACTTAAAATGTAAATCACTCGCGCTTAACACTTTATTTGTGTCTGGTGTGAACGCACCATAAGGCTTTATATAATGTAAACAAATGAGTTTCACCCCCCTCACAGTCGTCATGAAGGGCAAAATTAGAAATATAGACCAAAACCACAATTTGTCCCAGACTGTAAACATGTGTTCTTCTGCTGTAAAGTTGGGCATTTTAACAAGAGCTCAATGAGATTCTGCTCCTTCTGGAGTCTGTCTCTAGTGGCCAGTCGATGAATTGCAGTTTAAGTCACTTCCGTATTGGCTTCAAAAGAAACTGGGGGAGGTTGCCGCTTGGCCATTCATGCTGAAAACCAATACTGCCACTCAGTCTTTCTGCCACTCAGTGGGCAAAACCGCAGTCACTCCGGCCGACGGTGACTTCACTGTTTTCACAAATTTGCAGGGAGGCGATAACGGTATAGTTTTCAAAAACTTGAACTTTGAAATCCATTTTCAAAAGTTAGCATTTTCAGGCCCCCAAAAACACAGTTGACGTGTAAATGAACGGCCAAAATGCATATGTTTTCCGTGTTTAAGTTGAAAACGGTGTCGTGTAAACGGCCTCTTAAAGTCTTTCCTTTCATAAGCGTTTGTCAGCAGTAAGAGATTCATTGCAGCATAACCCCACTGAATGCTCATCCTTATTGGCAATTGTCATGAAATCACCCGTTTGACAGTATATAAACGAGGTAGACTAAGTCTGAATGGCTCATTCTGATGATGTCCATGTTTATTTCTGTTACTATGCAATTGAGTACAGTGTGTGTTGGACTGCACACTTGGTCAGAGAAAGAGGGAGAGAAATATAAAGGTTAAGTTTCATGTTTTCCAATCCCAAAGGACACTCTTTATAAACAGGCAAACATTTTGGGCTTGTGTGTAATGAATGCATATACACGTGTATTTATACAGATGGTACATATTTAGAGAAGCTCACATGAACACGCACACGGGCTAAATGCAAAGTGTCAGACTATAAATAAATTCTGAGGCGGAATTCTTGTGATTTATTTTAGCATATGGAGAAATATTCATAAACGCCTTCAAAAGGGGTCAATCATGGGACACTTGTCGTTGTTGTTGTTTTTTTAAAATGTGGAATTCATTTTCATTTCTTTTTTTTTACATGGAATTCATACTTTTATTCAGCCCTTTATTAATACACCTTTAATGCAGTGTATAGTCTCATGAATAACAGTTATTGCCAGGTATTCTGAAATGGAGGACCCAGATGCACAGTGAACACAGACAATTTATTGACAGGACAGTTTAACAAGGCACAAGAAGGCAGTGGAGGAGTGACAGTCCAAACAGAAGGGCCAACGGGGAGCGATGACAGGACAGATGAGGGTGACTGCTGGAACCACAGCAGGTCGAAGAACCGCCGTGGACTTGACCAGGCCAGATGGTAGTGGTGAAGACAGGGCAGGCCGCACTGGTACTTTCTGCTCACAGAACTCAGAGCCGGTCTAGCTGCCAGGGAATCCCAGGAACCAACACGAGACAACACTCAAGACAACGAAAGAAAACAAGACACAGATAAAAATGGGCAAAACTAGAACACCAGAAAAAAAAAGAGAAACTAAATATAACTGGAGCTAGAAAAGGGAAAAATAAAAGAGTAGCTAACAAATAAGAGGAAAAACAGGAGAAACCAAAAATTAAGGATTAGTTCACTTCAAAATGAAAATTTCCTGATATTGTACTCACCCCCATCTCATCCATGTTTGTGTCTTTCTTTCTTCAGTCGAAAATAAATTATGTTTTTTAAAGGAAAACATTCCAGGACACTTTACGCCCTTGTATTATAACAGGTATTCAGTAACACTTTATACACTCTAAAAAATGCTGGGTTAAAAATAACCCAAGTTGGGTTGAAAATGGACTAACCCAGCAATTGGGTTGTTTTAAGCAAACATTTAACCCAACCGCTGGGTTAAAACAACTGTAAACTGTTAGTGCTGTCAAATCGATTAATCGCGATTAATCGCATCCAAAATAAAAGTTTGTGTTTACATAATACATGTGTGTGAACTGTGTATAATTATTATGTATACACTCATTCATGTATACATTTAAGAAATATTTGCATGTATATACTGTATAATTAATATTATATTATATTATAGATTTAGTGTCTCTGCCAGTTCTAGCTTTGAATTGAATTATTTTCAAGTCAAGTTTCTGTCTTTATTTTTCTCTAGTTTTCTCCAGGCTTAAAGGATTAGTTCATTAGTTCATTAGTTCATCGTTTCGCTAGATAAGACTCTATTCCTCGTCTGGGATCGGTCTCTGAAGCCCTTCCTTTGAAACTGCATTGATTTGGACCTTCAGCCGTTGGTTCCCATTGAAGTCCATTATGTGGAGAAAAATCCTGGAATGTTTTCCTCAAAAAACGTAATTTCTGTTCCACTGAAGAAAGAAAGACATGAACATCTTGGATGAGATGGGGTGAGGAAATTATCAGGAAATGTTCATTTGGAAGTGAACTAATCCTTTAAGCCTGGAGAAAACTATAGAAAAATAAAGACAGAAACTTGACTTGAAAATAATTCAATTCAAAGCTAGAACTGGCAGAGACACTAAATCTATAATATAATATATTAATTATACAGTATATACATGCAAATATTTCTTAAATATATACATGAATGAGTGTATACATAATAATTATACACAGTTCACACATTTACACCTTTATTTTGGATGCGATTAATCGTGATTAATCGATTTGATGGCACTCATGAAAATACAATAATTAAACACATTATAGATATGCTTATAAATCAAGAATAAAGCATTTATAGCTGTATTTATAAACTGCTTATTTGTGTCTATTAATGCTTTATACATGATGGATTAACTATTAATAATGCTTAACTAATGATTCATAGCGTGTAGTTATTATAAAGTGTTACTGAAAACCTTTTATAAAACATTATACATAAAGGCTTTAAGCAAATTGTTACCCAGTTATTCATGAGATCATACAATACATTATCTAATGTGCGTTCATGTAATGAAAGTGTATGATGACTTTCCTCGGTTACACCACCTGCCATTTTCCAAACAGAACGTGTTGAAAATGCTACAAACCCCATATGAAACCTGCGTGAAGATTACATTTCAAGAACCAAACCAGCTTTTTAAAAGATTTCTCCTCATCAACTCAAGACATCCTTATTTGTCATTGACCCACATATAAACATGCAAGGCAATTTGTAAAGTGATACCCACACTGCAGATCCGAGACGTGTTTATGCGTCAGTGTAAATTCAAAGTTCAGTCAACACAGACATTAATCAAATCGATCTTTCGACACACACGCACGGAAATACAAACACCAGCCCTACATGCTTCCTGTCACTTATCCCATCAGTTTGACGCTCTGGCCCGCCGCCCGCCGCCGTTTATTAATGAGCTCAGATGGCAGACAGGCGTTAAACCGCACTTTGCTCTCACCTTTCTCTCTGTTTACCTCTCTTTCTCTTCATTTCCCTCAAGCATTTCTTGGGCCGCAGGACAAAAAGGGAAGAAGGGATAGGCCGGTCTGCCGGCTGATAACTTCCACATGTCTGTAAGGTTTTTGAATCACAAAAGCACCTCTTCTCCTTAAACCCCGACAAAAGCAACAGAGGAGATATAAAAGCCATGCACCTATTTGATCTGCGACCGAGCACCTGCGAGTGGGGACCGTTGACCAGTCAGCGCAATTTCTCTTCCTTTTCCATGTCATTAGAGAACAGACGGCCTGATTTCCCTCCTCTTCCTTCCATCTGTGCGTCCATTTATTGAACTCTACCTGTGCTGCTCGACCCTCTTTCCTCTCCAAAATGTGATTAAACGCTCTTCATCTCTTCCTACGCCCCAACTCCAGACCCAAAAGACAGTCAAGCATGAAAGTACGCAAATGCAAACGCCTCTGGATACGCAAGCTCACGCTATGTTTATAATTGGACTTATGCACTGAAAAACCACTGAAAGAATCTAACTATTTTCTCAATCGGATTCAGAAGTACCTCACACACAAGGTATGTTTACTTTACGTCATATGAAGTTCATTCGAAGTGGTTCAAACTGTTGGAAACCTCTTGAAAACGTATTTTCCCACACATTTCGTATGTATGCAAATTGTATAATAACCAAGGTATGCATTTTTAGTAATTGTGCGGTTAATTATCATATAATATTTTTTTTTAAATTGCTCCTCTCCCCAAATTTGTCACTAGCGAAACACAATAATATATAATTTAAAGGTCCCGTTCTTCGTGATCTCATTGTTCAAACTTTAGTTAGTGTGTAATGTTGCTGTTAGAGCATAAATAATACCTGTACAATTATAAAGCCTACAGCGAACGGCCGGCTTGGACTACATCCTGGTACTTCCTTCATTAATTACGTCAGTCAGTAGAACAGTAGAACAGACTAACCTCCGCCCACAAGAATACACGAAAAAGGGGGCGTGGTCTTGTTGCTGTCCCACGTGGAGAAGAGGAAGTGTCGCGTGGAGAAAAGGAAGTGTTGCGTTTGAGTGTGTTTGTCGCCATGTCGTCGAGACGCTGTTATTTTCATCCCGGAGTCAATTCACCTTTGTTTGGCTTTCCCAGGGACGCTGTAGAGATCATTGAGCGCATATATCTCCCGTTAAGAGGCGTGACCTTTCCATGTAAGTTACGTGCGCTAAGCTGCTGTAAAATCACAACACGGGAACCGCTGGCACAATCAGAACTCGTTACGTATTTCTGAAGGAGGGACTTCATAGAATAAAGGAACTCATCAGCCGTTTTTAGGACAGTGAGAACAGTGGTGTACAGATGAGTAAATTGTGTGAAAAATACTGTGTTTTTTTACACGTGAAACATGAACACATGTTATATTGCACACTGTAAACACAATCAAAGCTTCAAAAAAACACGAAGAACGGGACCTTTAATAAGAAGGGTTATATTGACCTATTAAGATTTTGTTTGCATACCTTGTAAATATACACTCAAAAAAATGCTGAGTTTAAAAACAACCCAAGTTGGGTTGAAAATGGACTAACCCAGCAATTGGGTTGTTTTAACTCAGTGGTTGGGTTAAATGTTTGCTTAAAACATCCCAATCACTGAGTTAGTCCATTTTCAACCCAACTTGGGTTATTTTTAACCCAGCATTTTTTAGAGTGTACTTTGAACCAAACACTATCATAACATCAATACTTTATTTTTGACAAAACATCCCATGTTTCGTCGTGACTGCACATTTTCGGTAGTGACAGTAATGTAATGACCACATCACATTAATAACTCTCATACTAAAACGCTAAAACATGCTACTGCTAAAATTGTGTTTATTTCCCCTAAATAAAGAATTATGTGTTCCCTTTTCACCACGTCTCGGTCGTGACAATATTATTTACTTTTGAGCTAAGCTCAAAGATGCTAATCAGCAGTTCTGAACAGTTCTACACACTTAAAAACTAAAAAGTTTGCTTAGTTGAAGAAAAAAAGGTGTTTGGTAGTTCCTTATACTCTCTAAAAAAAATGCTGGGTTAAAAATAACCCAAGTTGGGTTGAAAATGGACTAACCCAGCAATTGGGTTGTTTTAACCCAGCGGTTGGGTTAAATGTTTGCTTAAAACAACAAAATTGCTGGGTTTGTCCATTTTCAACCCAACTGTTTTTAACCCAGCATTTTTTAGAGGGTATTTTTTGCTATTTTATTAAAAAGTTTTTACAGGTAAATCAATAACAATTACAATTTTAACAATATTTCAAGTATAATCTATGAGATTTGTTGTGTTTTGAATCCAATCTTTCTTTGTAAAAGGCATAAAGTTGCTCATGGTTTCAAAGTGAAGGATTCATTAGTTCAAAATAACCCAAGTTGGGTTGAAAATGGACTAACCCAGCAATTGGGTTGTTTTAAGCAAACATTTAACCCAACCGCTGGGTTAAAACGACCCATTCACTGGGTTAAAACAACCCAATTGCTGGGTTAGTCCATTTTCAACCCAACTTGTTTTTTTTTTTTAACCCAGCATTTTTTAGAGTGCAACTGACCCGATAAATTATAATTTTATATTATTTATTAAGCATACGGATATTTTAAATATTATTGTGGGGTTCAATATATAATAGAAGTATTGTAGTAAACATCTAACATTAGAATACTTATGCTTTTTAAATGGTGAAGTTTGCACAAATTCTGTTTTATGGCCCTAATATGAGTTTGGACATAAACGGCCTCAGTTGGATTTACAACTGGGAAACTCAGAGATCATTTTGATACCAGAGTTTCTGAGTTGAGCGCACCATCCACTTTAAACATGCCGAAAGAGATACGTATTGATTGTTACGTTTTATTCATTTTCCCACATAATCTCCATTGCTTTCTATTGCTGTTGTTGCAGTCACTGTTGGATATTGACAAAATCCTCAATTCATTCTTCAATTCAATTCAATCTAAACTCTGATTGTGTTCGTCTGAAAGAAGAATGTCATAAACACCTAGGATGACTTGAGGGAGTGTAAATCATGGGATAATTTTCATTATTGGGTGAACTATCCCTTTAAGGTCTGTTTAAACCATGGACATTTGCATTCACACACACACACACAAACGTTTCTCTTTATGACTTCTCAAGGTCCAGAGGTTTCACCTTTGACTGTTTTTCACCCCGCCACGCCTCTCCCTACTTCTTTTAAATATTAATTTCCGCCCTGGATGTGTTTGGGAGAGCTTCCTGCACCAGTCTCACTGGTTTCCCTGGGAAAGATCTGTAGGAAGCGGAGTGGATGGAGTTGCTGTGTGTGTCCTGGCGCCTGAATGCATCCAGAGAGTCGTTTAAAAGCCGATGGAGGGGCGGGTGTCTGCATCACGCCGTTAGTTTGCCCTTCTCCGTCAGATCGCTCTCATTACCGCTGTTACTCCTTCTCTTGACTCAAGTAGCTGTGCTTGTTCAGGACCTCGTCCATGGGATCTGTTGTTTGCTTTGACATCTGGGGGAGAATGTGGGGTCCTGGAGGGAGGCTCAGTTTTGCTGTTTAAACCTCTTTCTCTCACTGGTAATATGTCAGATTTGTCATCTAATAACACCTGTAATACGTCTGAATTACTACTTGCATATGCTGCACTTGTAAAGGACCTATAGGCCTGATGACGAAACATTAAGGGCTTATAATTCTTTAGTCTGTCTACACACTCTGCCTCTTCATATATCTACTGAACGCCTGGGATGGAAACATGTCCAGGTCACATTTCAACACAAAATCAAAAGGATAAGATTAGACATTATTTTTGCATTTCCATAGATCGTCATAAAAGCATTAAGATGTTTTACATTGCTCTTTTCTCTCGTGATAATTTAAAAGGTGTAAATCTCTTTCAGTTCTCTGCAATAAATAATTTTATAGTGTAGTGTTTTTGCTTTGTGGTGGTCTTAATTTGGTCTTAAGTGTAAGTTAAATTCATCAATGTTCATTGAACTGGTAAAACCAAATCCATTTGACTGTATAAATTGTGTAGCTGTTGATCTGCTCTTCTTCTTACATGCACATTGTTTTGACTGTTTGCCCTTGTTCTCGTTTTTAATAAATGTTTACCTTTTGATAGTCATTCTGTGTGTAAAAGTGATTTTATTATGTCCAAGATTTCTGGGTTTAATTTCAAACCCATTTGGGTTCATTTTAATCCAGCAATGTAGTAATTTTACACCAACATTTAGGTTAAACAAACAACCCAGCATTCTGCGTCAAACATTTGACCCAGCGCTGGGTTAATCTCTTTTTGACCCAGCGCTGGATTCATCCCTTTTTAACCCAGCGCTTGATTCGTCCCTTTTTGACCCAGCACTGGTTATGACGCAATCGTTAGCCTATTTTTACAAAAACGGCTTCTACTGGGTGATAGTGTCTGATACAAGGTAATGGAGCCTTTTATACATTGTTGTGTTTCTTTAGAAATAAACAATGGACAAATGGAGTCTTTAAACGCCTCAGATGTAAAAGTTTTTCGCTGTCAAAGTGACAAAATGAGTCAATGGGATGCTAACAGCAGGTGATACCTATGGAAGGTAAGCTCTCTGGGTGCTGGATTACCCCCTTGGTTCTCAAACTAGTAGCGCAGGAAGCGGCTGTCATCCAGGCGCAGTTCTTGGAGAAGACAGTGAAATTCACAGAGTTGTGTACGCCTCTGGATGGTGCTGTGAACCCAGACACGTCGACGTTTGACTTTCCAGCGTATTTGGGACTTCCACAACCGATACAGAGCAGCAATACACTCTAAAAAAATGGTGCTATATGGCACTAAAAGTGGTTCTTGGCTCATAATCATAGGGGAACCGCTATTACCCATTTTTCCACCAGAATGAACCGGGTGCTAGTTCAGAGCCAGTGCTAGTGCCGGTTCTGAGTTGGTTCGACTGGCGAGCCTTCTAAGAACTGGGTTGCCTTTCCACGGGCTGGAGAGCCGCCACAGAGCCAGTCTTACACCACTGTACACGTCTCATCTTTCTCAGCAACGCTAGCGAGGCAGCGTGAAACACAAACCCGGCTGTCTTGTTCGAGATGCATCTGCGCTGCGCAGACCGATCATGACATCAAAACACTGCATGAGTGAATCAAAAGCATAAGGAGTCGTGTGCTCTCGCTGTACTCGTGTTTGTATAGACAGAGATTACAATCGAGCAGCTTTTAGCTCCATTAGCTGCTATTTCAAAAATGGCGGATCTCAAGTTTGTGTTTGTCGTCACGGTAACCCCAACCCCAGCGCCTGACGCAAGCTGCTCTTACTTCTAGACCAGCAATGTTTTGGTGCTAGGAACCACTTCTCCTTGTTCGGAGCTGGTGCTTTGGCTGTGGAAAGACAAAGAACCAATTTGAAACTAGGCTCTGGCTCCGAACCAGCACCAGCACTGCCTCGGTGGAAAAGGGGTGTATGATTACGACCAAGAACCACTTTTAGTGCCATATAGCACCATTTTTAGAGTGTAGTTGTTATATCCAACATGTTTGGTGACAGAAAAAATGGCAGAAAGAAATGTTGTTGATGCGGTGCGTGAAAACACTCCCCATGAGTGACGCGAATAACAAGTTATCCCGCGAGTAAACTAGAGCGAGTAACGCGATGAGAATGTGCACACACCTTAAGTCTTAGAACAGCCGAGAACCGCAGCCTCCAGTATTGTAGAATTATATCACTTATTATAACGGGTAATATTTGCTTTTGTCACGCCGCTCGCGTCCGCTGTTAGTCTACGCTGCTCCGCATCACACTTCAGACTGTGTTTATATAACCATGGCAATCACTACAGTGATTCAAGATGCTGACAGATTTTTGACATTGTCTGAGGCCTGAACGCAAGGCAGCTTTCTCTCATTTTGTTCCAGGTCTACACATGTGCTGCCTAACAAAAGTCAGACTTGGACATCTTGACTGCAATTAAACTGCTACAGTTTATGAATCTGAGGGCAGTCCAGTCCAAATAAAGCGCAAAACGGACTCCGTGGTACATGGCTCTAACCAATGGGATATTCAGAATATAACTCAGCCCATGACAAGGGGACAGAAACAGTGTGTCTGTTTATTTGCATTTTGGACGCAATGTGCACGGCAGCATAATTGCCGAGGATCCTCTCAGAGGTGGTCCGGCACGGTTTGAGATGAACAGGCTGGTTTTGCTGATATTTGCTAAACCTCTGCTGTTTACCGTAGTAAATAAGCCATTTCTGTGCAGTGGGTCTCAAAGTACAGGCCTGCGTGTCAGTTTCACAATAACATTCGGCACGACCCCGGTCGGCTGATAGCGTGAGAACTTCAGATATAAGTGCAGCGGGTGTGTGTGTGTGTGTGTGTGTGAGCGATACAGAGGATATGTGTTGTTGTGAGTGTGTTTGTGTGTGGGATGGTGAGCTGGGTTGGGCCAGTACAGGAAGTGTTACGACTTAGCACGTTTGGTTTTCTCATTCTGGCAACGAACAGCGTGTCATTTATCTTATTGTACCATAACCATGGCCAAAAACAGAAGGGAACTTGCTGATTTCTGACTCTTGACCTTGTGAGACTTCCATTGCAAATCTGCCAGGCTGTCTGAGTCCAAAAATTGTCAATCTGTGGTGGTTTGCTGACTTTAGCTATCCTGGTTATGGACTAAAGAAAGAACCGCACAGTTTGATAAGCTTACACTGAGTATTTACACTCAGATTTTAAGTAAATTTCACACATAGAATTAAGTCAAATTCACTGTACACTTACGAAAGTGAACAAGCACATACTTTTCGATTTTGCTCTTAGTTTTTACGCTCATTTATCTTCATTTGAGAAACATTTTGTTTGTCACTGCACTAACATTAGCATAGCTATGTTCATTAAATAAAGCAACAAACACCATAGTCATCATATAACCATCCAACAACCTAACCACAAACTCTACTCTTCAGTACAATGGCAACCACAAAAATGTTAACAACAGAATCTCTCTTAAATTCCCAACATAAGTCATCATTAAACACTAACAGGTTTTTGCCTTACTCAAAAGCGAATATCTTAATTCAAAATAACTTAATTTCTACATTTACTCTCCTAGTTTAGTTCAATGCAAAGCAGTTACTGCAACGAAAGTGATTCACATACTCCAAACACAAGCGGACTAAACTTGAACACATTTACGCGGACTGACACAATGACTGTAGGTTCCAGTTAGTGGTGCAATGGAACATATTACAGTTTTTGAGTGACGGATCGGAGCAGCAAAAAGTTCAAACATTAAAGACAAGTAAACAGTCAGTAAAAAAAACAACAAATACACTAGTTTCCAGAAACTTTCCAGGATTTTTGGGAAATTCTCGGAAACTTTTGGAAAGCCCCTTTGCAACACTAATTACAAACATAGATACGAATACAGTAAGGTATATGCAGGTACATGTAATGTAACAAATGTAAAAATAACACTGCATTGTACATACATTAAATATAGGTTCATCTTTTTAAAGCTGTCTTTTGTTGTTTGATTAGTACAAAAAGGAATCCAGCTTAAAGTTAAAATTTAAAATTTTCAGCTTAAAGCAGCACTAGGTAGGTTTTGCTGCGTTCAGGAATCCATGAAATGCACACTTTAGTCCCATTTTGAGCACTACGCCGAGACCTAAAGCACGATCAATGTAGAATTCAACAGCTTAGATACGGCGCGTCTTCCTCTGCTTGTAAACACATCTCCTCCTCGCTTCTGGGTCATGTGTCCGAACGCCGGATCTGCGTCATATTCTCGCGCATGCGTCATGTGCTTCATGAGTTCACGGCAGAGGCCAAAGTTCGTGTTGAATAAAGTCGTTATTTTGATTTTTTTTGCGCACAAAAACTATTGTCGTCGCTTTGTAAAATTATTGTAGAGCCACTGTAGTGAGATGGACTTTGTAATGACGTGTTTAGTGCCTTTTATGGGTCTTGTGAGTGTGAATGTACTGAATCCCTATGGAGGGCTTGCTGAGGCCTTTCTCAGCCATCAGCTTTCAACAAAAATATCTTCATTTGTGTTCCGGAGATGAACGGAGGTCTTACGGGTGTCCAACGACATGAGGGTGAGGAATTAATGACATCATTTTCATTTTTGGGTGAACTAACCCTTTAAGGAAGTTGGGGTGATGGTGGAAGTGACGTATATGCCGTAAAGCAGTCGAATTTTGTAGTTCTTTTTTTTCTCGGGTCACTACCCGAAACCCGAAGTTTAAAAGTACGATTAAAAACGATACAGACCCCGTCAGGCTATGGCAGACGTGCCATTCAACCTATTGTAAGTCGATGTATCATCACAAGAGTCTTGAAAATATATTATGAAGGTTGAAAAGTTACCTAGCGCTGCTTTAAGGGAACACACCACTATTTTTGAAAATAGGCAAATTTTCCAGCTCCCCCAGAGTTAAACAGTTGAGTTTGACCGTTGATCGTTGTCTCGACAGAGACGAGAGAGTGGAGAGAGAGAAAAGAAAAGAGAAAAAAAAAAGTCTGGTCCTCAGCCAGCTGAGAGGCTCTTCCTCGCTGTGTCATGCGATGGTACTGGACGCTTGGTGGACGGCTCGATCCTTAAATTTAAATATACATGCAGTGAAGATAATGTACCGCCCCTTGGTGGCCGGCGGTGGCTCCTCCTCCTACTACTAGTCCTGCGCTCCCTGCTCCTCCCCATCATGGCGGACGGCAGCAGGCTCCGGCTCACGGCAAGCGCTGGCGACTCCTCCGCTCCCTCTCGGACGGCAGCCACCCCACCTCGACCCAGGGGCATGGCAGCAAGCTCTCCGTCCCACAGGATCTTCACCCCCTCAGCACCGCGATCCCCCTCAGCAGCAAGGGCTCTTCGACAGCATGTCCCTCCTTCCTCCCGGGTTTCGGCACCAATGTAACGTAGTTTGTAGTGTGGGAAGAAGGAGGCAAAATAACATAATCGACGGCAGCCCCTCATGGACGACTGCCATCTACATACAAAACAAGCATAAACAAAACACACAAAAAAATCCAGGCCTGGTCCTCTCTCGTCCTTCACTGTCGTTGCTCCTCCTTTATTCTCCTGTCACTCCTCCACACTCGTCCCGCTTTCACAGTCCCTCAGCCTCGCTGCTTGCCACATATATCATAAAACACCACTCTGCCTCTTTTCATTTTCATTAAAAAAATATATGAAACATTATTAGCCACACAAATGTGGTCCAGGCAACGCCTACATTATCTTCACTGCATGTATATTTAAATATCCTAAAAAATATATCCTCTTTGCCCTCAGTCAAAACGATTTGGCAGACAACAAATGATAGATTCATGAGAGCAAAGATCGGCCGTTAGATCCACACAAGACGAGCCACTACAGGACACCAGAGCCAGCGGCAGACGACAGAAGGACTGGCCGAGGAAAGGCTGCTCTCGCCGGGGTTAATGAGCGCTGAGCGCCCGGTGATCGCCTGGATCTCACAACTCCAAAAACACAAGATTGTTTTTTTAAAATAGGCTCTCTCTTTATAAATAAACCACAGATTTGAGCTTTAAACAACTACATTCTCACCTGAAAAAGTCTTAAACTACATTTTGTGACAAATAGTAGTATTTTTAAATTATGCAGGGTTTCTCATCACGTCACTTCACCACGTGACCGCAGCGAGCAGGCTCCTGATTGGTTAACGCGACGCAAATTGACAGCAAAGTTAAAATTTTTCAACTCGGGCGTCAGACGCGAATTTGCTTCTAACACGCGAATGCACAAAAAGCACCACTCGCGCGTAACGCGCGTGTCGTGCAAGGCGCTCAATCTGCGTCAAATTCGTGTCATTCACGCCGCAGGACCTCCAGACGCGCGTCAACGCACCTTTCCATTGACTTAACATTGAAATCACTCGCTCCTGACGCTCTATTCGTGTTTGGTGTGAACACAGCATATTAGTGCCATCTAGCTCAAAAAATGTCAACAAAATGCCATAAAAGTGGACAATAAAATATGACACTTTTAGATGCATTGCAACAGGTCTGCTCACAAGGCACTTGAGAACCAATGATATTTGATGCCTTTGTGACGCATTTAAAGGTGTCAAGAGGGGAAAATTATATCACACTAATAATCATATACTTTGTAAGTTTCTCACTCAAAACTATTGTATGACTTCATAACACCTGGGGTATATTGTACAAGTAATGTGGACTACAGTTTTGGTCTTATTTGCCCCCCCCCCCCCCCCCCCGCCTTAACTTGACATCCCCAGTTCCTATTCACTTTCATTATATGAAAAAGTGCTGCCAGGATATTCTTCAACATTCCCCCTTTGTGTAGAAGAATATTGGCATATGGGTTTAGAACAACATGCGATACGTAAATTACATTTTTGTGTGAATTATCCAGCATTTACATTGGATTTGACACTGTATTTGCCTTTTAATCATTATGCAGAAGCGCAAGGTGATGTCACTTCCTTTCTGATAGAGCAAAGGTAGTTCTATTTTATTATTTCAGGTATTTTGTTTTTATGCCGCTGTTAAACTTGATACATTGGCACCAGATCCCTCTCCCGTGACACAAAACACATCCACCTAGTAAAATTAAAACTCCATAATAACCTTTTATGACAGACACCACTGACCTGCTCCAATGTCAGCACAGTTAAACCATGTGATACTTATTGCTTTTTATTTTGAACCACCGCCACATCACAACCTGGGGAGGCTCTTTATAAAGTTCATTTGATGCATGGCTGGCCCATTACAGCACTTGAGTTGCACCGAATGCCTTTTTTACAGCTGTGAATTAAGAAGTATCCAGAGAACGCTCCTCGGACTCATTTAGATTCAGGCCCAGTCTTGAACTCCATTCTTGCAGTTATAAAAGTGACCTACTGTGCCGAAAGACCCGGTGAATGTAACTGTACACTTTAAACATGATATATTGACAGAAGTTAAATATGCATATAATGTTGCTATTTAACTGTATCAGTTACTACTTTTGCCCATAATTTGTGTTATGGTTTTTTTCTTCTGAACCCTATTAAAGGGTCCATAACACACACAGTTTCTGTCAGTCTCATGTTAATCTTGAGTATCTATAGAGTAGTGTTGATCCTTCATATCTCCAAGAGTCTTTAGTTTATCATATTTATAAAAGACAGATACACTGTACCGATTCTTTCAGAAAACAGCCGAGTCCGTGGAGGCGTGCAGTGGGCGGAGCTAAAGAGACACACACACACACACACACACACACACACACACACACACACACACACACACACACACACACACACACACACACACACACACACACACACACACACACACACACACACACACACACACACACACACACACACACACACACACACACACACACACACACACACACACACACACACACACATATACACTGGATAACTCTTGATTCACTATACGTTGGTGCTGTTCACATTATATGCACTTACATGCCGATTGCCAACAAAACACACACATTTGCTGCAGTTTCACTCACCGCCTGGGGTTTACACTCATGACCGGGAACAAACACACACACTGTTCCCTTAACGCTGGGTTATTTGTGAAGCTGAACAAGGTGATCTTTCCCTCACACACACACACACACACACACACACACACACACACACACACACACACACACACACACACACACACACACACACACACACACACACACACACACACACACACACACACACACACACACACACACACACACACACACACACACACACACACACACACACACACACACACACACACACACACACACACACTTATTTAGTGACATTGTTGATCTCGTGTCTAAAAACACAACGCCAGCGCCGCAGACGACTCCTGGAACCGAACGAAGCTGTTGATGGGCATGCTCTTGCTCTCGCTCTGGTTGATGTGTGGGTGTGTGTGTGTGTGTTCATCCGGAATGAAGTGCCCATACAAGGAACTCCGCCCTTTATGACCTGATACAGAGTCATCCTCAAAAAAAAACGTTCTGAAACGTATTCGAATCCTGAAGGAGTGTATCTGGCACAGAAATACGTCCAACTCGTGCTTTTTTATTTTATTTTGTCCATGTTTATCATGAGAATCATCTCTTTAACAGTGTAAATAAGTCAGAATGCATGCACTAGCATTAGACCCCCCGTTTCACATCATCCCACACTAAGCATTATCTCAACATGTCAGCAACTTTTGCGCTGGCAAGCAGATGCATTAGTAAAAAAATGTAAATGCATGCAGGTTCTGTACTGAACTCAATCTACATTCGTAAAGAAATCAAGTGGGAGAAGCCAAGATGCATTCCACATATGTCTTCCACTGACAGCGTGATTTTTGCTGACTTTGCATGTGTTCACTGTCATGTTTTGCTACTAGTATTATATCCTATAATTTTAAATGATTCTTTGAAGCTACAGCCACTTTTTTTGTGTGGAAATAATGAAATAATTCACCTGAGCTGCTCTCATCTCAAAAGTGTTGCTGTGCAATCTAGAATGGTTTGTGAAGATAAGTTAGAAAATATATTGATGTTGGACGTCAAGAGTGCGAATAGCTGTGGAAAGAAGGAAGTGAGGGATATTGCTGTACTTGCTGAAGAAATCTGAATAATTGTTTTTATTATGATTTAATAGGAAGAACAATGTTAAATCAAAACATTGCCACAGGTGACACATTTTCCTGTTAAGTAAAAACTATGCATTTAGTCAAGTTTTAAGTCACTTACTTTGTTCATTTTGTGTTTAGTTTATTCCTGTTTGGTCGTCATGGTTAACATTTGGTATGATAACAGCTGAGGAGGACCTGGAGAAATCCATTTGTGACCCTGGAGCACAAAACCAGGCATAAGGGTCCATTTTTTAAAATTGAGATTTATGAATAAATAAGCTTTCCATTGATGGATGGTTGGTTAGGATATAACAATATTTGGATAACATTCCAGTATTTGGAAAATCTGGAATCCGAGGGTGCAAAAAACTCAAAATATTTTGTTTAAATATTATAATCTAAAAAAATCACCTATAAAGTTGTCCAAATGAAGTCCTTAGCAATGCATATTATTACTAATAATACATTTTTTATATATTTACAGTAGGAAATTCACAAAATATCTTCATGGAACATGATCTTTACTTAATATCCTAATGATTTTTGGCATAAATAAAACATTTATTTTGACCCATACAATGTATTGTTGGCTATTGCCACAAATATACCCGTGAAACGAATGACTGGTTTTGTGCTCCGGGGTCACATTTGTTAACATTCCCATGCATCTCAGTTCACTGTGTTCTGGGTGCTGAAGCTTTGGTACGGGTCATTTGGTTCGGTACGAGTCATTTGGTTTGGTACCGGTCATTTGGTTTGGTATGTGTCCTTTGGTTCAGTACAGGTCATTTGGTTCAGTACAGGTCATTTGGTTTGGTATGGGTCATTTGGTTTGGTATGGGTCCTTTGGTTCAGTACAGGTCATTTGGTTCAGTACAGGTCATTTGGTTCGGTACCGGTCATTTGGTTTGGTATGGGTCCTTTGGTTCAGTACAGGTCATTTGGTTCAGTACAGGTCATTTGGTTTGGTATGGGTCATTTGGTTCGGTATGGGTCATTTGGTTCAGTACGGGTCATTTGGTTCAGTACAGGTCATTTGGTTCGGTAAGGGTCATTTGGTTCGGTACGGGTCATTTGGTTCAGTACAGGTCATTTGGTTCAGTACAGGTCATTTGGTTCGGTAAGGGTCATTTGGTTCAGTATGGGTCATTTGGTTTGGTACGGGTCATTAGATTGAGTAAGGGTCATTTGGTTCAGTACGGTTCATTTGGTTCGGTATGGGTCATTTGGTTCAGTATGGGTCATTTGGTTCGGTACGGGTCATTTGGTTCAGTACAGGTCATTTGATTCAGTACGGGTCATTTGGTTCGGTAAGGGTCATTTAGTTTGGTACGGGTCATTTGGTTCAGTACGGGTCATTTGGTTCGGTAAGGGTCATTTGGTTCAGTATGGGTCATTTGGTTTGGTACGGGTCATTAGATTCAGTAAGGGTCATTTGGTTCAGTATGGTTCATTTGGTTCGGTACGGGTCATTTGGTTCAGTATGGGTAATTTGGTTCGGTATGGGTCATTTTGTTCAGTACGGGTCATTTGGTTCGGTACGGGTCATTAGATTCAGTACGAGTCGTTTGGTTCAGAACGGGTCATTTGGTTCGGTACGGGTCATTTGGTTCAGTATGGGTCATTAGATTCAGTACGGGTCATTAGATTCAGTACGGGTTATTTGGTTCATAACGTGTCATTTGGTTCAGTATGGGTCATTTGGTTCAGTACGGGTCTTTAGATTCAGTACGGGTCATTTGGTTCAGTACGGTTCAGCAAAAATTGTAATACAAAATTGTTCAAAACACTTTATTCATCTACTTCCATAAACTGCAACTCTTGTCTGAGAATTGATAATATTTGAAACTGTCAATCTGTAATTATTTTCAATTTTAATATTCACAAAAACAAATATTGACAAAGCTGCAACACCCCCCTCTGACTAAGTGGAGAAAGCACCTTTTCACATTAGAACTTTTTCGTTTTGCCGATGCTGTGAAATACAAATTGGTTGATAATCGAGAAATGTGCCGATTATATCGAGCAATCTGCCGATTATTTTGGTAATCGGGTAATCTGCAGATTATTTTGGTAATCGAGTAATCTGCAGATTATTTTGGTAATCGAGTAATCTGCATATTATTTTGGTAATTGAGTAATCTGTTGATTATTTTGGTAATCGAGTAATCTGCAGATTATTTTGGTAATTGAGTAATCTGCATATTATTTTGGTAATTGAGTAATCTGTTGATTATTTTGGTAATCGAGTAATCTGTTGATTATTTTGGTAATCAAGTAATCTGCCGATTATTTTGGTAATCGAGTAATCTGCCGATTATTTTGGTAATTGAGTAATCTGTTGATTATTTTGGTAATCGAGTAATCTGCCGATTATTTTGGTAATCGAGTAATCTGCAGATTATTTTGGTAATCGAGTAATCTGCAGATTATTTTGGTAATCGAGTAATCTGTTGATTATTTTGGTAATCGAGTAATCTGCAGATTATTTTGTAATCAAGTAATCTGCAGATTATTTTGGTAATCGAGTAATCTGCAGATTATTTTGGTAATCGAGAAATCTGTTGATTATTTTGGTAATCGAGTAATCTGCTGATTATTTTGGTAAATTAGTAATCTGGTGGTTATTTTGATAATCGCGTAATCTGCTGATTATTTTGGTAATCGGATGATCTATCATTTGTTTTGGTAATTGAGTAATCTGTTGATTATTTTGGTTCTCGTGTAATCTGTAGATTATTTGGGTAATCGAGTAATCTGTTGATTATTTTGGTAATCGAGTAATCTGCATATTATTTTGGTAATCAAGTAATCTATCGTTTGTTTTGGTAATTGAGTAATCTGTCGATTATTTTGGTTCTCGAGTAATCTGTTGATTATTTTAGTAATTGAGTAATCTTTAGATTATTTGGGTAATCGAGTAATCTGCAGATTATTTTGGTAATCGAGTAATCTGCAGATTATTTTGGTAATCGAGTAATCTGTCGATTATTTTGGTTCTCGAGTAATCTGTTGATTATTTTAGTAATCGAGTAATCTGTCGATTATTTTGGTTCTCGAGTAATCTGTTGATTATTTGGGTAATCGAGTAATCTGCAGATTATTTTGGTAATCGAGTAATCTGCAGATTATTTTGGTAATCGAGTAATCTGCAGATTATTTTGGTAATCGAGAAATCTGTTGATTATTTTGGTAATCGAGTAATCTGCTGATTATTTTGTTAAATGAGTAATCTGGTGGTTATTTTGATAATCGCGTAATCTGCTGATTATTTTGGTAATCGGGTGATCTATCATTTGTTTTGGTATTTGAGTAATATGTCGATTATTTTGGTTCTCGAGTAATCTGTTGATTATTTTGGTAATCGAGTAATCTGCCAATTATTTGGGTAATCGAGTAATCTGCATATTATTTTAGTAATTGAGTAATCTGTAGATTATTTGGGTAATCGAGTAATCTGGTGATTATTTTGGTAATCGAGTAATCTGCAGATTATTTTGGTAATCGAGTAATCTATCATTTGTTTTGGTAATTGAGTAATCTGCCGATTATTTTGGTTCTGGAGTAATCTGTTGATTATTTTGGTAATCGAGTAATCTGCCAATTATTTGGGTAATCAAGTAATCTATCGTTTGTTTTAGTAATCGAGTAATCTGTCGATTATTTTGGTAAACAAGTAATTTGACGATTATTTTGGTAATCAAGTAATCTATCGTTTGTTTTGGTGATCGAGTAATCTGTCGATTATTTTGGTAAACGAGTAATCTGCCGATTATTTTGGTAGACGGGTAATCTGTCGAATATTTTGGTTCTCGAGTAATCTGCTGATTATGTTGGCAATCGAGTAATCTGCCGATTATTTTGGTAATCGAGTAATCTGTTGATTATTTTGGTAATCGAGTAATCTGTTGATTATTTTGGTAATCGAGTAATCTGTTGATTATTTTGGTAATCGAGTAATCTATCATTTGTTTTGGTAATTGAGTAATCTGCATATTATTTTGGTAATCGAGTAATCTGCATATTATTTTGGTAATCGAGTAATCTGCAGATTATTTTGGTAATTGAGTAATCTGCCGATTATTTTGGTTCTCGAGTAATCTGTTGATTATTTTGGTAATCGAGTAATCTGCATATTATTTTGGTAATCAAGTAATCTATCGTTTGTTTTGGTAATTGAGTAATCTGTCGATTATTTTGGTTCTCGAGTAATCTGCTGATTATTTTGGTAATCGAGTAATCTATCATTTGTTTTGGTAATCGAGTAATCTATCATTTGTTTTGGTAATCGAGTAATCTGTTGATTATTTTGGTTCTCGAGTAATCTGCTAATTATTTTGGTAATCGAGTAATTTATCGTTTGTTTTGGTAAATCGAGTAATCTGTCCATTATTTTGACGATTAAACAAGTAATCTGGTCTTTTTTTGTGGTAATAAAAATAGTCCTTGGAAGACGAACAATAGCCTTTAAAATTGCTTAAAATACATATAATAACAATGAGGCAATAAAAATGAAAAGCAATGAATCGCATGGTTTTATTGAACACTGCTAAAATACATAATATAATATACATAATATTAACAATCAACCTATGTCCATTTTGTATTACAACAAATACCTGTAGAGGGCACCAACAGCCGTATATATTGGGCCAATTCTTAATGACAGAAATGCTACAGCCACTGTAATTTCTTAAACAAGAACATGTGGACATCAAAACATGAAAACAGAGCGAGGGTTTGAACTTTTATGATGAACAGTTGGCATATTTAGAAACATATTGATGTATTCTCCAGTGTTGGCAAGGGTTTATAAATTATTTGCCTTACAAATCTGAAATAAATTGTGCACATTGCATTCTCAGATGAACGTTATAAGAAAGCCAAACTCACAGCAAATGCAGAGATGATGAGAGACGCTCCGCGTATGTAAATGATAGAAGTGCAACACCAAATGCTACAGCTCGTCATCACACTTTATATGCTTTACCAAACGTTTTTGGAAACACGAATAACCCAAATACTATAGACACGGATTTTGTGTGTAGAAGCATTTACTGTCACTCGCATGAGACACACAAGTGCATATTAAGCTATTAAACCATATGTTTAATTTAATTACAGCCTTTGTGAATTCACAATAGCACTATGCTATGTTATGATTTTTAAATTGTTTAAATGCATCGTGCAATCTTAGAAAACAGGCTAACTGTGCGTTCACACCGCAGCCGGCGAGAGCGTCAAACTTCACTCTGGCCGCCCTGCCATCGACGCTGTAGAAAGATCTGTGGACGCGCTGCTGCTCTGACGTAGATCGAATGCTTGGTCTTTTTTAAAACTGCATTTAAAGGGGCTGCAAAGCAAACAATCATGTTCGCATTTTTAAAATCGGCATTTGTGCAGACTGACCACAGTAGGGTATACCCGTATAAGATAACATCATGAAATAATTTAAAGTGAAAGTTAACTTAATTATAGTTGCATGTTTGCTAATGAAATAAACCATTTAAAAGCCATTTGTGTGGTGTGGCTTTTGTGTTCTTGGAAGTGCTAGTCTAATTTCAACAAGTTTATAGGTGCTAGCCTTGGTCTTTAACATTAACATTAATTTGTGTGCAACCTACTTTACAATAACTGTCCTGGTTTAAGTGCAGCATTCATGCAATTGGTCAAATCGGTGTTGTTTTGAGCAAATTAATTGCATTCCCGCTGAAAAAAAGGCTTTCTAGCGCGAAAATGTTGCATATAAAAGGTGTTGCGCGGAATATATATATATTATAGGGAAACCCGCTACCGCAATGATCAACCTCTCCTCCATTTTGCCTGGGAACTAATGTGGTCGGAACCAAATTTTCCAGCACTTCTCTGGAATCATTTCAAGCGGAGCACTACTACATTCCCATTGGTTGCCGCCGGTTGCCGCCGAACCGCGTCATAGCTCATTACCATAAAGTTGACCTGATTCCAACTCTCCTCGGCGCCCAAATCGTCCAAGACGCGCCGCGCCGCTCTCGCCGGAGCTCGCCGCCGGGCTCCCATTGAAAGTGAATGACTTCCGGCCACTTTGACGCTCTCGCCGGCGGCGGTGTGAACGCACAGTAATAATGCGGTTTAAGGATCAGTTGTGGAATGCGCCACTTCTGGTATTTTTCAGGTTACTTGACACTAGCAAATTGCAATCGAGGATTTGTTCAAATTGAGCACTTGAATTTATTCGTGACAGCCCTAAAGCTCTTCAAATCTCCCAATTACAACAGCACCATAAACTCCAGTTGCATCAATACCAAAAATCAAAAACATACATACTTAAAAAAAATATACGATATAAGATACGTACCGAAACGTATTTTTTGTGCACTGTTACACCCCTAGTATCTTCCAGCTGGGGATAAATCACACAAAATTCACCCACGAAGCAATTCACAGCTCTTAATGTTCCTAATCACTGGGATTTTTAAATAGTTGGTCTCCAAAGGCAAAATAAGGAAGAAATATTCGGCGGCGAAAGGAGCTCTGAAATGAGATGTTAGCAGGAATTTGCTATAGTGTCAGATTCTATAAACAGAGAAGCTGATTTGGTTTCGCATGGGCTTCACAGATCAGCACCTCTCTTTGGGAAGAGTAATGAAGCCTACTGGGTGTTGTGAGGATGTATATCATCCCCGTTGTGCTCTTTTCTGCTCGCTTCTTAGTCAATGGTCTGTTTCACACAGGAAAGGTAGGCTTAATGGTGATTATGAGAATGGACTCATAAACCCTGTCCCAGTTGACGTCCCCCTCTGCACTGGGTGTGTGTATTTGTGTATGTTCCAGAGTGTATGCATGTGGGATAATGTTGTCTTTCACACTGCAGCTGTGGGAGGAAAAGGCATTTAAAGACTAACGCACATTTCCATGTCCCTTTGCTGGATGAGCATCATAGGACTGCACATTATCACTTCTTTAAAATCCCACTCGGACTTGGCAGCGACTCTTGGGATGAGGATGGGAATGTCGAGTATAATAGCTCACTGGACCGGGTTTCTGACGCTAAAAGTGCCGCTTCAAAGGCTTAAATAAATTCCTTCTCTAGATTTTATGTGTCATGATATTACACCTTTTAGGCCTCATAGTCATTTGACTTCCAAAAGTCAAAACTGTGGTCTGCCTAAAATCTGCGAAGAGTTGAGCAGTGCGAACACAAGGTGTAAATAAAGTTTATATTCTTTGTCAAACCATTCTCTTCCTTTGAAAGCAATGCGGTCACAGATGTCAGAAAGTTCTTAATGTGTTTTACGATTCAGAGCGGTCGACGACGGATGGAGGGACTGGGGAAATAAACAGGCACAATGAGAGGAAAACAGATCAGAGCCGGGAAAGGAGCTGAAGAATTGCGAGATGGAGGGGTAATCTGTCGGGAAGCAGGAGTTGGGCTGGACGAATTCACAGATGTTTTAAAGTGCTAATCTAATCTCTCTGCCAGGCCTCTTCTTCTTAACTCCTTCCTCCTCCTGTCTTTCTCGTGGCTTTTCTGGAAAGGATGGAATACACTTTAATGCTTCTCAGGAGCATCATGTACTGAGCAAGGTAATCGCTCGCAGTCATTCATCTGCCTGTTAGCGGCCATGTTGTCGAGGAGGGGGACATGTGCAAATGTAATGAGGGCTTTTTCTCTTGGAAAGGATGGAAAAAGGAAAAAAGCTTGTAGAAAACCCAGAGCTGACTAAAAACAAGTGGAGAACAGAGAGGAGGCGAGGGGGGAAAAGGGAAGGATGAGGTTTTTTAGGTAATGTCACCCCCGGTGACCATCTATCATATTCGATGAACTCTCATTTTTTTCCTCAAGTAGTCATTTTATTTATTGAACAGCTCTCATTTACTCACTCAATGTTTTGCTTTCTTTCACGACCATAATTCCATAGTTATGGATGTGATAAAATACCGAGAGGATCACGTTGCGTACCTGCTTTAAAAAAAGCAAAACCTCCCTCGTATATCCGAAATTGTACTCTACTACTTTACTGGAAAAACTGACTGTTGTCTTGCCCTGGCCTACTGCTCTTCCTCTTCCCGTTTTCACCCCCTCTCTTTCACCGGAGTCTTTGTAATACAGTAGCCACGCTGAAATATTGTGACAGCTTCCCCCAGATACATAAGAAGTGCATGTTCAGGGAACAATTCTTATTGCACTGAACGTTTTAGTGAAATCAAACACTGCTTGTTGTTTAACCCGAGACCACCTGGTCAGAAGGGGCTTGGCTATAATGCACATGGCTTGCGTTAATTTAGTAAGACGATTCTTAGAATTTCTATAAATCATGATCTCCAAAATGTTCTCTGTCCCGTCTGTGCATGCTGAGTTTCGCTCCACACCTGTCCACTCCCACGGAGAGAGGTACACACAGTCCTTGTTTTTTACTCCCCTAAGTGCAATCCTTTTTTTCCCATTGAGCACGAACCAAACAAATTGTCAAGTGTATACAAAGCTGTTAATTTGTTTCGATACAACGTCAAAAAGATCACTAACATATATAGTAATCTTTATTATAGGTTACTATTCTTTTTCTTTAAGAACCATGAATTAAATCTCAAATTATACGGGTGCTCAAAGTCATCATTATCATCAAAGACGAGGGAGAGGTGGTGCTTTGAATATTTTCGTGAAAAATGTGGGGCCTTGAAGTCAAAAAGGTTTATTCCTCTGCCACAATGATGCAATGTCTTGGAATTATCTCCGTTTAGAACATTGATGTGAGGTTAACTGCACATAATTCAATCAACTAATCAACATAAAATGTAATTAATTCGATGTACAGCCCTAGTTATTTGCAGGCTGGTTAATTTAGTTCAAATATAGTCTCAATATGAGTTCATTAGTCACTTTTTATTTGGCATGTCATGAAAACTGGCTTAAAATAGACATACTCTTATGCTGTTGACAGATAGTGCTATAATGAGAAGACCTGCTGTGCCGCTTGGAGGACTCTATGTTTCTGTTTACCAGTCTGATGTACTGGGCACTGTTGCTATTGACCCTCGCTCCCGTCTAGTCTGTGCAGCACTTTGTATGTGAAAGCCATAAAACACGTTCTATGATGATTCCATCCTGGCAACCAGCCTCCCACCTTTCCTGCCTGCCGCTCCTCTGTGGGCTTCATCTGAGGAGTAAACAGCTGAACAGCTGTCTTAACTTCTCTTCCTTCCGTTTTTTTTCTTTTCCAACTCTCTCGCTCTTTCTCCCTCTTCCCTTTCTTCGTTCCTTGCTTTTCTTGTCTTCTCATGTTGGCCAACAGACTCTCAGTCATGCTGTTTTTCAGTATTCCTGCAGCTATATGAAAGGGTCTATATTTCCACATCTATAGTATTTTATTTCTTCCCTGAAGTCTACTTATAATGATAGGTCACATTCAGTTTAACTATATTATGTCATTTTAAAATCAGAAATAAAACACTTTTTTGCACCCTCTCTATGTCCCTAAACGAACCATCCCTGACCATCGGTGTCAGGGTTTTCTAGACCTAAGCTTTTGAGAAGAGGTGCACTGTTTTGTTGCTGTATCATTAAGACTTCTATATGGCTGTGTTTATGAAGCCAATGTTTGGGACTGAAAACCGTGTTTACTAATGGTAAAAAGTTGTTGACCTTAAATACTGAATAGCTGATATATATACACCGATCAGGCATAACATTATGACAGGTGAAGTGAATAACACTGATGATCTCTTCATCCCCTGTTAGTGGGTGGGATATATTAGGCAGCAAGTGAACATTTTGTCCTCAAAGTTAATGTGTTAGAAGCAGGAAAAATGGGCAACCGTAAGGATTTGAGGGAGTTTGACAAGGGCCAAATTGTGACGGCTAGACGACTGGGTCAGAGCATCTCCAAAACTGCAGCTCTTGTGGGGTGTTCCCGGTCTGCAGTGGTCAGTCTCTATCAAAAGTGCTCCAAGGAAGGAACAGTGGAGAACCGGCCACAGGGTCATGGGCGGCCGAGGCTCATTGATGCACGTGTGGAGCGAAGGCTGGCCCGTGTGGTCCGATCAAACAGACGAGCTACTGGAGCTCAAACTGTTCCAGAAGTTAATGCTGGTTCTGATATTGGGCAGCATAGCCGCTGGCCAGTCAGGGTGCCCATGACCACAGAGCAATGGAAGAAGGTGGCCTGGTCTGATGAATCACGTGTTCTTCTACATCACGTGGATGGCCGGGTGCGTGGCTTACCTTCGGAACACATGGCACCAGGATGCACTATGGGAAAGGCAAGCCAGCGGAGGCAGTGATGCTTTGGGCAATGTTCTGCTGGGAAACCTTGGGTCCTGCCATCCATGTGGATGGTACTTTGACCACCTACCACCTACCTAAACATTGTTGAGACCATGTACACTCTTTCATGGAGACGGTATTCCCTGGTCGCTGTGGCTCTTTCAGCAGATAATGCGCCGCCACAAAGCACAAATGCTTCAGGAATTGTTTGAGGAGCACAACGACAAGTTTGAGAGTTGACTTGGCCTCTCAATCCAATCGAGCATCTGTGGGATGTGCTGAACAAACAAGTCCGATCCATGGAGGCCCTTGCAACTTACAGGACTCAAAGGATCTGCTGCAAACATCTTGGTGCCAGATATCACAGCACACCTTCAGGGGTCTAGTGGAGTCCATGCCTCGACGGGTCAGGGCTGTTTTGGCAGCAAAAGGGGGACCATGATATGAGGTACATTTTTGGAGATACAGTTTTGGAGATGCTCTGACCCAGTCGTCTAGCCATCACAATTTGGCCCTTGTAAAACTCATTCAAATCCTTACGCTTGCCCATTTTTCCTGCTTTTAACACATCAACTTTGAGGACAAAATGTTCACTTGCTGAATATATCCCACCCACTAACAGGAGCTGTGATGAAGAGATAATCAGTGTTATTCACTTCACCTGGTCATAATGTTATGCCTGATCACATGATGACAAGGCTGTGAAATTGTACATGTGTTAATTTTTTAAGCATAGTTTCCATAAATGGTCTGGATGAACTGCGGAGGAAGCTCTAGTGTGTCTGCATTAACCTCATTTTCCAAAAGAGCACATAAATCCTGTTTCCACACTCTGACCCCATTTAAGGCTTACTGTTTGCACAAAAGCAGGTGAGTAGGTACATTGCGAGCCACGGTCCAATTGGGATCACATTGAGTTACTGCAATTTATCTTGGTTGCTTTTTTATTGCCTTCTCCACTGAGATTTCCTATGAGCCACAGGAGCATCTGGGATTTGTACATGAGATGCAGACAGGCAGACACAACAACTGAGTCAACACAGGCTGAGCCCAGGGTACCTGTAAAAGTTGAACTCCCATCTACCTGAGCCAACCTCCTTCTCTAATATTTTGGTGATATATCTCCTATAGCATCCACTTAAAGCAGGGCACTGGCCGAGCTACACATAGTCTAGCAGACAGACCTTAGAGAGAGAGAGAGAGAGAGGGCAAGAGGGAGGTGGAGCAATGAATGTGAATTCCAGCCGAGTGGGGATAGCATCCGCATCGCGAGACACCTGTAAAAACATCATTTTTCATCTGGGGCTGTGGGGGAAGGAGCAGACTGAAAATGGGAGAGAAATAGAGAGGAAGAACTTTTGGTTGGTCCGTGTGTATGTGTGTGATTACCACTAAGTCCTTGTCCAGGTTCTTGCTTCATGTTTCCACTGTCCACAAAGCCATACTGGTCTGCCCAGGAAGCAAAATTAGAGACCTAACCTGCTTGATTGGTTCTGGGCTAGCTGGTTTACCTTCTTGAGGAATCCTTTCAAGCTTGTCCTAGTGGGAGCACCAGCGTCCCATGACAAGGACCAGTGTCCAGACCGTGTTTGCAATCATGCTCCTGGAGGCCCACCTTCCTGCAGATTTTACTTCCACCTGGACGTTTCTAGTAGTACTGAAGCCCTTGATTAGCTGGTTCAGGTGTGTTTGATTAGGATTGTAGCCAAACTCTACAGGGCATTGGTCCTCGAGGAATAGGATTGGACACCTCAGCCTTTGCTGGTATTTTAAGGCCTGGGACACACCAGATGATTTTAAAACGGTGGGAAACCACAGACATAAGAGCAGCTTCAACCAATTTTTAGCATTATAATCCTCTCAATACACACACTAGAAGAGTCGCCTGTAACGCGAGAGCACAAAACTGTCGATTGTAGTAGCATTTTCACAGTGAGATGAGATATCACAGAGACCCGTGAGATCAAACGTGACTTGAGAAGAAAAAGAAATGGAGGACGATCGATGTCGTCAGTTGGTCCTCTTGGCGTGAGTTTTGTTCAAGTGGCAACCTCATCCAGTTTCTCTTGAAGCCAATACGGAAGTGACTTAAACTGCAATTCATCGACTGGCCGCTAGGGACAGACTCCAGAAGGAGCAGAATCTCATTGAGCTCTTGTTAAAATGCCCAACTTTACAGCAGAAGAACACATGTTTACAGTCTGGGACAAATTGTGGTTTTGGTCTATACGGCTAATTTTGCCCTTCATGGCAACTGTGAGGGGGGTGAATGTTTTTATAACTCATTCGTTTGCATTATATAAAGCCTTAAAGTTCTGCATAATTAAGGCCGTGGCCACTTTGAGTGACAGGTGGATAGCCATTTATCTGCTGTCTGTTAGTCATCACGTCCCCTCAGCTCCGCCCACATCCCGCCTCTTTGCCCATTTTCTATGGGATTTTCTATGACGCCAGCTCGACCCTACTTTACGCTTCAAAACGGCTCTTCAGAATCCTATGGGTGACGTCACGGACACTACGTCCATATTTTTTTACAGTCTATGGTTTTGTTTTACGAGAAGAAAAACAAAGGACAACAAAGATAATATGGGTGATCTTTCCCAATACTCCCCTTTCGTGGCATATTTGTGGCTACCAAGTTTCAGCTATAGAATCACGCAACATCCGGTTGGTGACGTTTGCTCGCTTTCATTGGCTATCGCGGGTATCACATCAGAGGCAGCCCGATCAAGAGTCGTAAATATCAAACATGTTGTTTGGGATCGTGCAGGCTCTGAGCTATAAAATAATCGTATTGACACCACACAATTGAGCATTATTTTGGACAAAAAGTTGTTTGCGTCAAGCATTGAATTGGGCCACGCCCCCCGACGCTTGGCCATGCAAATTGGACTCAAAATCAGGCTTAAAATCTTCAAGTGTGTGGCCAGCTTCAGTTCAAAGAAGTGTTTCCCAACCCTCCTCCTGAAGGCACACCAACAGTACACATTTTCAAACTTTTCCTAATCATATAGACCTGATTCAACTCATCAGCTCATTCGAGACTCCAAGACCAGAAATAGATGGGTCAGATAAGAGAGACATCCAGAGTGTGCACTTTAGTACGCCTCCAGGAACAGGGTTGGCAAGCACTGGTTTAATGCACAATGCCTCACCTATGCCCACCTCCATTCTTTCTAACAAGTTCCAGATTTCTCCACATTGTTGGAATCTTTTCCGGAAGCTGTGTTACTTACCAAAGTCTCAAGATCTGTCTTCCATGTGGTTTTGAACCCATCTAAACAACCTTCTCATTTTATATGACAGATTCCCAACTTTCCGGTGGGAATATCCCAGGTTCAAACAAGTTAGGTTCAATTGATCGTATTTGTGGTATAATATCATTACTACTGAAAATAGTTTCAACTCATCCCTTAGTTTCTTCCTTTAAGGTTTGAATTTGGCCTGTGGCAATGGAGAGGGATTTACCAAGTAAAAAGCCACAGTTCTGTGTACATCGACTCTGTCTGTTCATGAATACGCAGAAGAAAAAAACACAATGTTCCCCACAATTATTCTCATGATATAGAATAATATATGAAGTCAGTATGAACCAGATGTCAGAAAGAGTAACATTACATAGCGTACTTCGTTACATAGACCTTTGATGTCATTTGAAATGTGGTAATTAACTAAATTGAATTGCCAAATGACAGTGCTATGAATCCTGTCAGCTAAAATGGTTGGCAATAAATGTAGTCTGACCTATTCTTGGAAAGTAAAGAGGATGGCCTTTGATGAAATAAATGGGACCATCGCCTCTGCAAAAGGTTGAAAATGAGCACCTCACACCTATTAATTCTGTTCATAACCTTTAAATGCATACACAGGCCAATTATGGGTTTGACATGTTGCAGACTACATGGAACATTGTTCCTCTTGATGAGAAATAAGTGTAAGGGTGGTACTAAACAGAGGGAAAAATGTCTGGGTTGTTCTTTAACCTCAAACAGAATGTCTAGGGAAGTTTTCACACCTCTTCAAGTCTTTAAAATAGAAAAAAATTATCCCCTCATACGAGTGGGAAAACTCGCCCAAACCATGCAGCATAAAAAAACCTCACAGACAAATGAGATATAAGCTTTGCAGTCTTATATATGATATATATTTTTTGTTGAGGGGTTGTTGGTGTAAAACAGTAATGGTTTTAAAGAGGCATTCAGTAGTTCTGCAGCTAGCATTAGCATTGCGTGTATTTTAAGGACCAATACCACAATGGCTGCACTGCCATCTATTGACATGATCCTGATCGTCCGAGTTTTAGAGGGCAATCTACACAATTAACTCCCTTACCTGTCCAACAAAAACAGAAGCAACTTGGGCATCACTACTCTGGATTTTCTCCGTCATCAGATCTTTCCATTCGAGTGTGCTCTGTTGATATTTCTGCTATTTTCAGACCTTTTCTGCTTCTTTGGCCAAACAGATACCGATTCTCTTGTTGTCTCCGCTGGAAAAGCACAATAATAAGTGTGTTCTAGGGCTGCAACGACGCGTCGACGTCGTCGATGACGTCGACTACGAAAATACGTCGACGTGTGTGAAATTCGTCGACGCGTCGGCGGCACATTATTTACGTTCTAGAATGGAACAGAAGATCTAGAATAATGGCAGCTTCTGCTCCCGGGCATAGTGAAAATGATCATTTATCATATAAAGCCAGACCGCGACATTCAAAAGTGTGGGAGTACTTTAAACAGAAGCCGAATAAAACTGTGCTTTGTTCGCTCTGTAACGCCGAAGCAAAAAAACACACATATTTAACCCCCCGAACGCGATGTTTACCAGAGAACCTCCCCGAAACGCGATTGGGCTTGTTTTGGGCTAGTTTTGAGTAACGAATGGGTGGGTTTTGTTGTGTAAACCTGGCAACCCTGCTGCCAGTGTTCTCTCGCGCAGCTGAACGCGCCACGCGTGTATTGCAACAGACGGTCACATTTTCCTGGGTTCTTCTCCGACCCCAGTACGTCTCGTGCTTTTATTTATTATGGGCTGCATATATCTCCTGTATATGCGACCTGGTTCCGCTCTGTCCCAAACACATATGCATAATAACTTGCTGTATATAGGTAGTTTACATGATTAAAGTAACATTACAGTTAAGATATGCCTCTAGCTTTAATCATTTAAATGTGTCTTTGAAGTTTGGGCAAAAACTTCAGGCAGCTTTAGTCGTTGTTTATGCACATGTATCTTCAAAATAGACGACTAGTTATACATTAACACTATTATGCTGAAAGCTCCTGTATGTGAACCTTTTGCAGATAAATACAAGTGCATTTTCGTTTACTACTGACACAAATCAATAAGTTAATCATACTCAACTACTATAGTAAACAACTTTTCCTAATTAGGCCTACTCTGTATACATTTTATGATGAATAGTATCATTATATATTATGTTTAAAAAGCTTCTTGTGTTCATATATTTCATTATAAAATGGCATACTATGTACACTACCCTTCCTGAAATACAATTAATATTGTCATCATTCATTGATTTCATGTTAAAATAATATACAAATTCACTACCCTCTTTGAAATACACTAATCAGTAAAAAAGAATAATAAGATTAATCTGGGAAAATAACCGTTAGATTAGTCGACTAATCGAAAAAATAATCGTTAGATTAGTCGACAGAAAAAATAATCGTTAGTTGCAGCTCTAGTGTGTTCCATTGTCAAATGTTCTCTTTACAACATTGAGGTGACTTTTAACAAAAACAGTTGCTGTATGTAATTTTTTGACTGTACTAAAGCATAGAAAAACATAATATGTTTGCCGATATTTAGGAGAAATGCTACATTCACATACTTGTTTTTCAGAAAAACAATGCTACAGCAAGTTATTCTACTTTGAAATGTGCGTTCTGTGTCAGAATGTCTATTTTTGTTTTGGTCTGTGTGATCTCACCCATTGCTAATTTACCCAATAGTTTTTCGACACCACAGGTTGCCAGTTGGCGAAAAACACAGAGTATTGTGGCCATGGAAGCCAGCAAACAAACTGAGTCAGAGATCGCAGATTATACCCAACTAAAAAGCCTCGGCATCCATCTAAAAAGCTCGGTAACGCTGTAGATTACAACCTGGAAAGTACTGTGTAAGTAAAGAGAATTTACAGCATCATTTTCTGTAATTATAGTGTAACTATAAAGTAAGTATGTGTAGGTATGATGTGGCGTTCACACCGGACGCGATTTGCGCGAATAACTCGCGTTGGTCGCGCGAAGGTGGACGCTTGAACATTTTGAGTTTACTCGCTTCATTCACGTGTGACAACTACACAACAGACGCGAATTCGCGTCATGGGAGGGGCTTCTGCCCTATATGAGCCTATATGGTCACTTTACTTTTTTGTAAAAAATACTACTATTAATGTGTGACAAAACGTAGTTTAAAGACTTTTTCAGGCGATAATATAGTTGTTTAAAGCTCAAATCTGTGGTTAATTTATAAAAAGAGTGCCTATTTGAGCATTTTATCTGGCATTTTCGGGTATTCACATACGGCCACGATTATCTTGTCCTCCATTGTTGTTGGGATTTCTGCCTCCGCTTGTAAATGCGTCACTACTAGAGCAAGCTCGTGATTGGTTAACGCGGCGCGAAATATCCGCCAAAATTCAGATTTTTCAACTTGAGCGTTTCACGCGATTTGCGCGTTTTGCATCAAAACGCTCAATTCGCGTCGCCTCAATCGCGCAAATCGCGCCGCAGAATGCCATTTCGTGTCTCTGCATTGACTTAACATGTAAATCACTCGCGCGAATCGCGTCCGGTGTGAACGCAGCATAAGGGTTAGGTAATATGTAATATTGGGGGAATAAAGGGGTAACTATCAGGAAAATTAACACATTATTTATACTGTACATATTTTTTAATTAAGGGGTAATTATCAGTGTAGTTACAGGGTAAGTATGAATCTGCGGGCTGTAAATTAAAGTGGTTCTTGTTCCACTCTTGTTTCATGTAGTTACAGGATAAGTACAATAAAAACACGTACACAATCTGATATCACTTGAAAAACAACTTATTCCAAAACAGATTTGACACTTAAAAAATAACTTTTCATTTCAAATAATAACATCCGGACAGAAAGAGGCACGTTTTGTCCCTTTTTTGTTTCTCTTGCTTGTCTTCCTCTTCTTGTTCCTCTTCTTCTTTATCGTTATTTCCATTGATGGATCTTAAGAGGAATCCCAGGTCTTTTGATATTTTGTATTATTATTTATTAAAATAAAAAGTACACCAAGAAATGCTCTCATAATTTACTAATCTTTTCTTTTTCCGATCAGCTGTACCAGCGCGTGCATGAGTAAAGAAGCTTCAAGCTTTCATGACGTTCTTGCGCACGTTTAATCTGAAACACACGCGAGAACTGGTGTTTCTGTCTTCTAGTCTTGTTTGTTTCTCGTTGCTATTATCATATATTATGTTATTGTTTGTATACTGTTGTGAGTATTAAAAAAATAAAAACCGACAGCATCCGGCATCCACATGACCAAAGATTCTTGGTGCGCTCATGTCACGTTTCAAGTTACGTCAAGCGTGAACTTAAACCCTCACATGCACACGCAGATGACTGCTGATCGGAAGCGATAGTCTACAGTTTAAAGGGATAGTTCACCCCAAAAATAAAAATTCTGTCATCATTTACTCGCCCTCATGATGTTCCAAACCTGTATGAGTTTCTTTGTTCTGCTGAACACAAAAGAAGTTATTTTGAAGAATGTTTGTAACAAAGCAGATAATATTTTTTTCCCTACTATGGTACTCAATGGTTGCTCTATCTGCTTTGTTACAAACATTCTTCTAAATATCTTCTTTTGTGTTCAGCAGAACAAAGAAACTCATACAGGTTTGGAACAACTTGAGGGTGCGTAAATGATGACAGAATTTTCATTTTTGGGTGAACTATCCCTTTAAAAAATTTAAAATATTGTTATTTTTCTTACAAACACTTCCTTACAAATCGTTTCACTTCAGAAGACATTGATTCATCCATTGGGATCGTATGGATTACTGTAGTTATTGCTGTATGTGCTGTTTGATGCTTGAACTTTTAGGAACCCAAATGAGTTTTCATTAGCAGAGATTATTTATTTTTCTGTGTTCATATGAAGAAATAAAGTCGTATGTATAGCATGAGGGTGAAAGGCGAGTAAACGGTGAGGACATTTCTGCGTGCACTGTATTTTCAGTGTAGTTACATAATACAGGATAGCTAGAGACATGGGATTCCTTCTTAAGATTCATCTGTGGCAAGGACGAAAAAGTAGAGGAACAAGACGAGGGTAAAGCCAAGCAAGAGAAACTAATAAGTGTTGTAAATCTCTTTTTAAAAACTTTTTTAAATAAAGGTTTCTGAGAGATATCAGATTGTGTACGTGTTTTTATTGTACTTACCTTGTAACTACATGAAACAAGAGGGGAACAAGAACCACTTTAATTTACAGCCCGCAGATTCATACTTACCCTGTAACTACACTGATAAATAACCCTTAATTAAAAAATACTTACAGTATGAATAATGTGTTAATTCCTGATAGCTACCCCTTTATTCCCTCAGTATTACATATTGTTCCCTTATACCTACACCGTGTAGGTATAAGGGAACAATATGTAATACTGAGGGAATAAAGGGGTAGCTATCAGGGGTAGCCTATTTAGTGTAGGCTACACGTACTTACTTTATAGTACACTGTAATTACAGAAAATTCTGCTGTAAATTCTCTTTACTTACGCAGTACTTTCCGGGCCATAATCTAAAGCGTTACCAAAAGCTCTATGACCAGAGGCATATTAAAATGCGGATAAACCAACTCCAATTGTCAAATTCTAAAAATGCGCTTCCTTGGGTCTGATAAACATTTTATCCTATAAGAAAACATGTGCATAAACTACGATAGAAACACATTTACTGAATATGTGCATCAAAAAAAGTCACGTGACTGCGATGGGATGGCATGACTGGACCAACCAATCTTGTTGCAACTTAGGCCCGTTTACACTAGTGCATTTACCTCTTAACTGTCACCGGTGGGACGCCTGGTGCTCTTTTTTTTTGTCGCCTTTTTTCGTATCATATATTTAAGTAATTATCATAAATTTAGGTATCATATGAAAGCTTACAAACTCAAAATTCATCCTGTGAAAACCGTTTTGAAATCGGACATTGTGTTACCATGGAAACGTTACTCTTAATTATTCTAGCGGGCTCCTCCCCTAGTGGGCGGTGTCATGTTTCATATTACAACAATTATTTTAACGACTTTATATTCAAAATCTTTTCCAATCTTGACAAAACACATATTGTCGGAAAGGTCTGAGTCTCAAGGGTCCATATTTGGTGACTGGTTTGTGATGAAAGTGACATTTGACCAGAAATTTACAGGAAAATGCATCAAAATGTGGATGACACCCGGTGGCTATTTTTGGTACAGCACCTAAACAAAATCTCATGGGAACTTCAATTTTTGTGATATCAACTTCAAATTTGGAACACAAATTGGTTAGACATATGGCTTTGATTTTTTTGTAATTTTAGAGTAAATAATTTTTTGTAAAATATATATTTTATATGAAATAAAAAATATTTAGTACAGTATTTTTCATTTACAGTAAATTTAAACTTCCATAACTCTTTCATACTTTCATATTTTGAATTATTAATTCACTTCAGCAATAATCTGCAGAGTGTCGTCTTTAAAACGAGACCAAACTTTGGTCTATATTCCAAAGCATTCTTGAATTACAGCCCTTTAAGTTTGGATAGTGTATTCTCAAAAAGGGGGGTGACAGTTAAAGGGTTAAGTTTTAAAACGCATAAATTGTGTCACGGTTACGTCTGTCGTCTACACTACTCTGGCGTTTTCGAACCTCAAGACCGAATATTTTTGAAAGTGCTGCAGACCCGGTTTTAGTTTGAAAACCCTGGGGTTGCGTTTCAGTGTAAACGAACCAAACTGGACAGTTTCGAAAACAATGGCGTGGCTGCCCACATTACGCTACCGGAACACGACAAAAACGGACCAGGGCATTGTACACCTAGGTTGATCGTAGAGACCATTTGTGGCTATTGAATTACAATGCTTTGGCAAACACAGAATAGATAAATCATGCATCTGCGTTAGTTCAGGCAGGCCATGTAGTCGAGCTCCACTATCAGCTGATTGGGAAAATTTCAACCCCGCCCATATCAGCTGATCCGATTCCTATCAGCTGATCCGATTCCTATGCACTCAATTGGCAACTCTCAAACAGGGGCGCCTTACTTAAGGGTAGCTTCAGTTCAGTCTGCCTGCTTGACTGCTTCTGCTGGACGCTGCTTTGCACCCCACCTCCTCCCCAGCTCCTCCTTAAACTGTGTTTAACTTAATCAATGTCATTCTGTTGTCATTGATGCATGCTCTGTTCTCAATGGGGTTTCGCTGCCATCCCAGTTTAAAGAATGGGAGGTTGTCCCCAGAATCTGCTGTGGTTCTCTGTCTTGGCTTTTTATGGGGCTCAGGAAAAGTATGGGGAATTTAGAACAGAGCCATATCGCCAAATGAAATCTTTTGCAAAATATAAAGTTGACTAAAAGTTTGTCTACGGTGTTTTTGACTTAAGTGGACCTGACTGAACTTTGAGATAACTTTATTACGCTTGTCTGCATGCGCTGAAGTCATTTATTATATACGAAATTATTATATACAGTGGCTTCTCCTACTGCAGCAACTTCCATTTTTCTTAGTGATATTTAGCTCCAGTTTATCAGGATATGACCATTTTTATTCTCTTTGACTCACTGGATGGAAACTTTATTCACAAATATTTTATGCAATATTACAATTTCTGTGCATAAATTATATTTGCAACTTTGGATGGAAACATAGATATTGTCTATTGCACTTGCTCCTGTTGTGTTTCTTCAAAATGGCAACCCTCTCCAATATTTTGAATGTGGACTGCAGTACCCATTTCAACCACTAGCTGTCAAAATTACATACCGCACCTTTAATGTGTTTATAAATGATCACCAAACTACTGAATGCAACTTTAAACTTGAATACTGAACATTGTCACTTCTTGTCAAACAGTATTACATTGATAGAAACCAAATAGGGTGTAGACTTTAAGCACTACTGTTTGAATACTCTGCTTCATTTTCTTTGTCTTGGCTTAGGCTGAGGCCTCATCATTGGTGCGGATTTATTTGTCCGCCTGTGGGTTCCTGAGTAATCTGCAGCTGCTGTTTACAGTAAACATGAAAAGAAAGATCACATAATCACAGAGGACTAATTTTTAAAGGGGACTAATTAGGCGATTATACATTTGGGTGTTGACAGCCGAGTTCATCAAAGCTTTTTAGGGTGGCTGAGATGAAAGACAAACAGGGTGCAGAATTGCCTCTAGTTAGCAAGCGTAAACTGCACATAAATTGATAAACAGCACAGAAATAGCTTTTATGAACGTGAACTTGTGCTTTCCCGTGGGTGCTCTACTGATCAACCTTATTGATTTATGGCTGTGAGGATGTGCTATTATACACATAGCCTGACGATGTCAAGGCCAATGCAATTCAGTTCAAAGGTCAACCCGACCCTCACACCTGGCAAGATAAGCCCTATTTGTGATGGCAAACAGAGATATGGGGATGAGAGAGAAGACATCTCAAGTCAAAGGTCATTTTCCTTCGAGTATGTGACTTTAATGTTACTTGAAACTAGTGCTTCACACACTCTTTTTTGATGCGGTGGAACTTCATCTATTAAAAAACAATATATAAGGTTGATTCAGCTCCAGCTGAGGTTTTCTACTTCTGGATAACTGGGTGTTGTGACCATGTACACTGTGTTCTAGAAAAGTAACTAGCTCGTGATATATATATGATATGTAAGATTACAGTAATATAAAATCATTCAAACCATAATGTAAGATTTTGGTCATATAGTATTACTGAATAAGTACATCTCTCTTGCTCTCTCTCTCTCTCTCTCTCTCTCTCTCTCTCTCTCTCTCTCTCTCTCTCTCTCTCTCTCTCTCTCTCTCTCTCTCTCTCTCTCACACACACACACACTGTAGAAGATAGATGAAACACTAATGAGCTGTCTGTACTGTAATTTTCACTCTTTATCTTTTCAGCCTAGCCTGGTCTCCAAAGGTTTATGGAACTGAGCATACTGAAGTTCTTCTCATTTACTATGAGATGAATGAACCGCAGCTGAACATAGAGACCACTGCAGACTGGGTCCAAGATCCTAAGAAGGATGAAAAACAGATGTTGAGGGGGGAAATCTATCTATAATGAGACCTGATAAACTTGTGCAGACATTTTATAGTGTGTGAGAGAACTCTTCCTATCACTTCCACCACGTTGCTTTCTACTAGCGGTGTAACAATACATCGTGTCACAATATATCGCAATACAAAACATGGATAGTGACAATCTATATTGTGTATAGTTCACCCAAAATGAAAATTACTGTGTGAGAAAAAAATTCATTTATATTAGGGGTGGAATGGTTCACAAAATCCTTGGTTCGGTTTGTATCACGGCCCCATGGTCACGGTTTTCGGTTCGATTCGGTATACACTGTTAATGTTTTTTTCCTTTTTAACACTTTAGAAATACCATACATCAGCATAAATATACATAGCCTAATAATCTACCATATACAGTATTTAGAAAATACGTTATTCTCAATGTTGTATAATCAAAAAACTGAAAAAACGAGGCAGCTTGATCTTAGGAATAGACACATTATTGTGACACTGTCAATCATAAATTAAATATGTGAGATTCTGATACAGCAGAATGTTGTTCATTTCAACAGGCTTTTCATTTATTTGTTAATAAAACAGTTTACAACTGTTGGCCTTAACCCTTGTGCATCAATTAAAAAAAGTTACACATAGGTCCATAGAGGACAAAAATGTCCATGCCAAAAAAACAGTCATAATAAAAAATAATAATATTGGGAGCACAGACTTAAGTTTGGTCTCATTTTAAAGAAGACCCTTGGAAAATTATTGTTGAAGAGATTAAAAAGTGAAACAAAAACAAAAAAAGTTATAGAGGTTTAAGTTTATGAAAATGATTTATGAATAATATTTTATAATATTATATATATATATATATATATATATATATATATATATACACTCACCTAAAGGATTATTAGGAACACCTGTTCAATTTCTCATGAATGCAATTATCTAATCAACCAATCACATGGCAGTTGCTTCAATGCATTTAGGGGTGTGGTCCTGGTCAAGACAATCTCCTGAACTCCAAACTGAATGTCAGAATGGGAAAGAAAGGTGATTTAAGCAACTTTGAGCGTGGCATGGTTGTTGGTGCCAGACGGGCCGGTCTGAGTATTTCACAATCTGCTCAGTTACTGGGATTTTCACGCACAACCATTTCTAGGGTTTACAAAGAATGGTGTGAAAAGGGAAAAACATCCAGTATGCGGCAGTCCTGTGGGCCAAAATGCCTTGTTGATGCTAGAGGTCAGAGGAGAATGGGCCGACTGATTCAAGCTGATAGAAGAGCAACTTTGATTGAAATAACCACTCGTTACAACTGAGGTATGCAGCAAAGCATTTGTGAAGCCACAACACGCACAACCTTGAGGCGGATGGGCTACAACAGCAGAAGACCCCACCGGGTACCACTCATCTCCACTACAAATAGGAAAAAGAGGCTACAATTTGCACAAGCTCACCAAAATTGGACAGTTGAAGACTGGAAAAATGTTGCCTGGTCTGATGAGTCTCGATTTCTGTTGAGACATTCAGATGGTAGAGTCAGAATTTGGCGTAAACAGAATGAGAACATGGATCCATCATGCCTTGTTACCACTGTGCAGGCTGGTGGTGGTGGTGTAATGGTGTGGGGGATGTTTTCTTGCACACTTTAGGCCCCTTAGTGCCAATTGGGCATGGTTTAAATGCCACGGCCTACCTGAGCATTGTTTCTGACCATGTCCATCCCTTTATGACCACCATGTACCCATCCTCTGATGGCTACTTCCAGCAGGATAATGCACCATGTCACAAAGCTCCAATCATTTCAAATTGGTTTCTTGAACATGACAATGAGTTCACTGTACTAAAATGGCCCCCACAGTCACCAGATCTCAACCCAATAGAGCATCTTTGGGATGTGGTGGTATTATAAGGTATTATCGTGGTGGATCTGTAAGCGAGCGTAAGTGATTTGAACTTGATGCGAGCAGCGAGTGGTAGCCAGTGCAGAGAGATGAAGAGAGGTGTGACATGGGTGTGACGTGGGCCCTTTTGGGTTCGTTGAAGATAAGACGTGCTGCTGCATTTTGGATCATTTGGAGCGTTTTGATCGCACATGATGGAAGTCCAGCCAGAAGCGCATTGTAGTCAAGCCTAGAAAGGACCAGGGCCTGGACAAGAAGCTGGGTTTCATGTTCTGTTAGAAAAGGTCTGTTCTTCCTGATGTTGTGGAGCGCGAACCTGCATGAGCGAGCTGTCTTTGAAATGGGGTCTTTGAAGGACAGTTGGTAATGCCAAATGTCTTAGGTTACCAGTAAAAAGTGTCCTATATTATTTTAAATATATCTAGTCAGTGACAGAGGGAAAGCATATTCATCTAAAATAATTCTGTAGTTTCAGCTTCAGAATCATGAATGTTTTTATTCTGGTGTCACCGCTGTCCTCTACATTGGGTACCAAGTCCAAGCCTATTTATTTCCGCCCCCAATGTAATTCCAAAATTAGCACTTTAATCAGCAGTACATTTTTTGTTAACCTTTTACCATATCTCGGAGTATTGCAATAATATCGTATCGGGAGTTTACTATCGGGATATGTCTTGAAATGTGATATTTCGTTTCAGAGTTTCGTTACACCCCTACTTTCTATGTTTTTGTTTTTCATCCGGAAATCATAGTACCATGCTGAAAAAAAAACATCTTAAGCCCTATTTGGATGTTAATTGTTTCTCATGCGGTTGTAAGTAAGGGATAATGTACATCCAGTCGGTTGTTATCGCAGAATAAACCCCTTCAAAGTGAGGCAAGATCACTCTGTCCGGGGTTTATTCTGCGATAACAACCGGCTGGATGTACATTATCCCGCTTATTACCCGGCTACTTGTCTCAATAAATTAGACACAAAATATTGTCTTGAATTTAAATATTTTATTAGCTCTTAAGCAAAGCTTCCACGAACAGCTCCAAATTGCCTTTATCTATTGCTGAAAAAATTAGTTTTTACCATATATGTTGAAATTAATGCTGAAAGGAGTAGTTCACCCAAAAAAGAAAATTAGCCCATGATTTACTCACCCTCAAGTCATCCTAGGTGTATATGACATTCTTCTTTCAGACGAATACAATCTGAGTTATATTAAAAAGTCCTGGCTAATCCAAGCTGCAGCTGTCCGTCAAATAATGTGAAAAATATCCATGTTTAAAACTTTATAAAGTAAAGGCAGATCGCCTTCCGTAGAAAAGTGTTGAAAGTGCCTCTCGCAATTACGAGCGTAACTGGTAGCATAAGCATTTTGGGACCCACTTTATATTAGGTGGCCTTAACTACCATGTACTAACATTTTAATTAATCATTTGATACATTGCACTTATTGTGTACATTCATGTATTTACATTGTACTTACATTTTTAAATATACCTGTAATTACATCTGTAATTAACTTTTTAGTTACATTTGTAATTACACAGTTGACACTTCCCTTACACCTAACCCTACCCTTAAACTGACCCACACCACCACACCTGTCCCTAACCCTACCCTTAAACTGACCCACACCACCACACCTGTCCCTAACCCTACCCTTAAACTTACCCATACCACCACACCTGTCCCTAACCCTACCCTTAAACTGACCCATACCACCACACCTGTCCCTAACCCTACCCTTAAACTTACCCATACCACCACACCTGTCCCTAACCCTACCCTTAAACTTACCCACACCACCACACCTGTCCCTAACCCTACCCTTAAACTTACCCATACCACCACACCTGTCCCTAACCCTACCCTTAAACTTACCCACACCACCACACCTGTCCCTAACCCTACCCTTAAACTTACCCATACCACCACACCTGTCCCTAACCCTACCCTTACACTTACCCATACCACCACACCTGTCCCTAACCCTACCCTTAAACTTACCCATACCACCACACCTGTCCCTAACCCTACCCTTACACTTACCCATACCACCACACCTGTCCCTAACCCTACCCTTAAACTTACCCATACCACCACACCTGTCCCTAACCCTACCCTTAAACTGACCCATACCACCACACCTGTCCCTAACCCTACCCTTAAACTTACCCATACCACCACACCTGTCCCTAACCCTACCCTTAAACTGACCCATACCACCACACCTGTCCCTAACCCTACCCTTAAACTGACCCATACCACCACACCTGTCCCTAACCCTACCCTTAAACTGACCCATACCACCACACCTGTCCCTAACCCTACCCTTAAACTAACCCATACCACCACACCTGTCCCTAACCCTACCCTTAAACTGACCCATACCACCACACCTGTCCCTAACCCTACCATTAAACTTACCCATACCACCACACCTGTCCCTAACCCTACCCTTAAACTGACCCATACCACCACACCTGTCCCTAACACTACCCTTAAACTAACCCATATCACCACACCTGTCCCTAACCCTACCCTTAAACTTACCCATACCACCACACCTGTCCCTAACCCTACCCGTATCCCACCTCAATATCAGTGTTTTGCAATACAATATGAACACAGTAAGTACATTGTACTTATTTTTTTGATGTAAGTACATAGTAGTTAAGGCCCCCTAATATAAAGTGGGGCCGCATTTTGAACTGCAGAGGCACTTTCAACACTTTTCCTATCAATTGAACACAGAAGGCGGTCGGCCGAAACTTTACTTTATAAAGTTTTAATTATGGATATTTTTCTTACACAAACTCAGCGATTCACTTCAGAAGGCCTTTATTAACACCCCGGAGCCGTGTGGAGCACGTTATTTGACGGACAGATGCATTTTTTTATGGACTTCAAAAACAGAGCAACTATTACTGCTATAATAATGCTTGGATTAGCCAGAACTTTTTTTAATATAACTCCGATTTTATTGGTCTGAAAGAAAAATGTCATATACTCCTAGGATGACTTGAGAGTAAGTAAGTCATGGGATAATTTTCATTTTTGGGTGAACTATCCCTTGAAGTCTTCCATTGTAACCAGTGGTGGTTAAGTGTTTTTCAGTCACAAGATGGCGCCAGACAGTTAACGACAGCAGAGTGACACGCTAAGCATATAAGTAGTCCAAGTAGTCAAGATAACTCGTTGTACCCGGATGAGCGGTGTGTTATTTACTTTGGCGGTTGTTATCTGGGAATAACATACTGCTGGAATGCGCGATTGACCAATCAGAATCAAGTATTCCACAGAGCCGTGTAATAAGGCATTTTTATCATTTACAGGTCTGTGATTTTATTGCCGTCCGAATTTAGAATGTAAGTGATTTAAATAATTAAATAATAATTATTTTCTTATTATTAAATTAAATATGAATTTATTATTATTATTCCAAGCACATGACATTTCATGTACAGCAGACAATCATGCGACTAACCACGTGAGCAGCGCGTTCCCAGGTTCGTAGGATCACAAAACTCGCTGAATAAATCACCATCCGAATGATGATTACCGTTTTTGTGTGGTGTTGCTGGTCTCAGCTGGTTTCATGCTGGCCATGACAAGTGCCCAAAACCAGGCTGGTTTAAGACAGATTTGTTTATTGACATGTTAACTAATGCATTTCATGAAATGCATCCCTCCACATTTCAGGAAAGCAATTCCGAAGAAGACAAAAGTCAAAGATTAAGACTCCTTGATTCCTTGAAGAACATTTGATTAGAACTGCCGTATTAGTTTGCTGTTTATTATTACACATTTCACAATGGCTCCAGACAATGTCAGACATTCTCAAGGCTTTTGTTTAAACTGCACATAAAGCATCATACTAAAATATAATCAGCTATTCATGACAGAACATCGGAGTAAGCTTGGGCGATTTTTGTTTGTTTTTGTTGTTGTTGAACTGGATGTCTTTAAACACAGACGGTTTGGTCAACACTTGATAACAACATGATGACAAAAGACACAAAGTTATGTATAACACCACTTAGCAAGCTTGCACACCTATGGCACATAACATTTGGCACCATATCGTGGAATGTTTTGGCAATTTTCTTTGTTTCACAAAGCTTCTATTGTAAGGAAAGAGCCCTCATTGTTTAGTCAATGCCAATATAAAGCTGCCATGATTCAGTGCTGTGGTTTTACAAATAATAGATGAGTAACACCAGTTTTAACTGGCTTTAAATGGATCTATAAGGCGTTCTGGTACTTATATAGTATCTGCTGTATTTATCAAGATTAAATATTCCATATTTTTTGCTATTTAAATAGATATATTGATGCATTCTTAAATTAGATTTACTTACTACCACAGTATTTGTATAGCAAACTTTTCTTTGGACTGCACCATACATAAAAATAACAGGTCACCATAAATAATATCACTAGCACATTCAGACAATAACATCATAGTTTCTTGGTGTCAATATTTTTTTAAATAGCTCATAAGGAGAAGTGCCCTGTACTCAGTTATAGTCTCTGTCACAGTGCATACTTTGAAGTTTCATTTGCAACCAGAGATGAAGATCTTATTGTCTTTCCTCAGGTTAAGTCTGTCCAGCACCAAACGCTCAATGAGAGTCTTTGGTCACTTCTTGGTCCCTTTGAGTTGTCGATGATGTGATGTTTATGAGGGAAGGACTCACAAAACAGGAGCAGGATGGACACAACAACAAGAACATATTGTAGCTATTGGACACCTACAAGACAGAAAGCTGGAGTGTACTACATAAGACGGAGACATCACGTTTGGGCTGAGTACTTCTAAGGGTCGTAGTTCACACAAATACAATGCTTCATTGGACACAAGAAGTCGAAGCTGGGTTCCAGAGGATGATGAGAAGGTGCTCATGTTTTTAGTATTTTACCTCGCTTTCTTTGTCTCTTTCGGTTTCTTTCTGACTCATTTCTTGCTTTTAGTCCCTTTTTAGTTCTATTTTCCAGTCCACCCTTCTCATTTATTCCATGAGAATCTTGTTATCGACAGCCGCAGCCATCCACCACCATGTCTTGGTAATTTTTCAACACTACACGTTCCTCCTGGTCCAGGTAGAGGAGGGCGATGGGGCTTAGGGCCGTCGGCACACAGCAGGCCCGCGGCACGGCCCCGTTTACAGAGTTGACCAGCGTCTGCACCATGGCATGGCTAGATGAATTCATATGGTCAGCCAGTGGGAAGCGGCACTCTCCAAGGCAAAAGAAAGCATCGTAACCGGATGGGGCTACGATCCATTTATTCCAGCCTACATCTTTGAAGTCCACGTACAGCGGGTGCCGACGGCAGCGAGCGCGGGAGAGCCGTTTGAGCTTGGCGGCTCTCCCTCCGTTTCGTTTCACTCGCCTGTCATTCCTTCCCACCCGCCAACCTGGGTCAGAGCCCTGACCCCTATCCCCCTTAAACCTGCCCCTGCCTCGCCTGCCAGCAGGGGTCCTATTTTTGAGGGGCTCAAAGGGCTTGCTGCGTCCATCATGACTGTAAGTCACCAGTAAGGGCCTCTGCCTTGCCCAACTGGGCTCATCTTGCCCCGTGTACCTGCGCACCCTCAGATGTCTCTCTTTAGGAAGACTGCTGTTATTATCGGCAATAACATCCAGGATAAACGACAGGCTCCTTGACCTCTCGGATAGATTGTGAAACACTTCTCCATCCAGGGGAAAGGTCTCCCAGAGTTCTGCACCCTTTCTAGTCAGCCGGCGTGAATGGAGCAGTGTGGGTTTTGATGCCGGGTCACCGTTGGAAAGATAAAGGCTTGCCACGTGAGAGCCTCCACTAGACCCTTCATTCAGGAAACGTAGCTCTGCCGACACCACACTCTCTTCTGACGGAATGGAGGACAGATTGAAGCCAATGTGAACGCTGTCCACTGCCGTTTTCTGCTCTTCTGGAAGACTCAGCGCTGTAGAATCTACAAATGAAAAAAGAAAGCTGTAAAATACTTTCCATCGTGTTCAAACACTTGATCTATACGTAATGGCATAATTGTCCAACTAAATAATAATTGCACATCATTTGCTAGGAGCACTTATGAAAATAAGCCATGTTCTTCTCAACTTGTTCCAAGGTGTCTACACTAATGCCAAGACTTGAATGAAAAATATCAGAACATTGAATCCACAGGTAGCTTTTTCAGTGGGCATGCTGGCACCTCAGGCAGGTTAATTGACTTACACACGTCTCTGTGCTGTGTTTGCGGTAAAGTTAGGTTTTCATGACTGCCAAGGGAATTGGTGTTCTCTATGACGTAGTGCAGTAGCTGCTCATACCTGTGTGGTGAAAGCATCGGACTGTGTTGGCTCCTTGCACATGCTGCGAGGGGTAGTTAAACTCTGGGTCTTCAATGAGATGGTACTGTTGAGTGTGGAATCGATACAGGTCTAGAAGATATTGGGGCACCCGTGCCTCCTCACTGGGGTTGGGGTGTGACTGAAGGCCCAGACGGGTCAGCAGGAGGTTCTGAATGGTGTGGGCCAAACTAGGCTCCAGAGGGCTGGCCAGGTTCCCATGAGTCTGACTGAGACCCTCCTGTTGTCCTGATGAGGCTTGAGGTAGCAGCAGGATCATCAGAACCAGTAGGCTAGCAGGGAACATGTTGGACCTGCGGAGAGAGCGGGAAAAAGAAGAGCCATTTTGAGACTGCTGAAAATATTTTGAAGAATACATTGTTTTTCATTTCTATTTTGGACCCCATTGACTTTCTTTAAAGGGATAGTTCACCCAAAAATGAAAATTATCCTATGATTTACTCACCCTCAAGCCATCCTAGGTGTATGACTATCTTCTTTCAGACGAAGACTAAAACATATCATGGCTCTTCCAAACTTTATCATGTGAGTGAATGGCGGTCCTGATTTTGAAGTCCAAAAAAGTGCATCCATCCATCATAAAAGTAATCCATATGAATCCAGGGGGTTAAAAAAGACCTTTTGAAGCAAAGCGATGGGTTTTTGTAAGAAAAATATCCATATTTATAACTTTATACACTAAAAAAACTAGCAGACGGCCTACGCAAGTCGACTTATAATGACTATGTATGACATAGGATGTAAGAGTAGCGTAAACTTTGACGTCTCGTGGTTCAAACAAATAGTGCTGGGCAACAAACTCAAGCTCCTCCCACATTTCTCTTTAACAATTCTCATTTTAGACTTCTAATTCGTGAATGGTGTTTTGTTTTGCTCAATCCTCTGCGCTTTTACAATCGTCAATACGTCATGCGTCAGGTCATCGCTGTAAATCGATGTGTACGGCCGTCTGTCGGAAGCAAGTTATTTTAGTTTATAAAGTATTAAATTATATTTTTCTTAAACAAACACATGACTTCGCTTCAGAAGGCCTTTGTTAACCCCATGGAGTCTTTTATGATGGATGCACTTTTTTGGGCTTCAAAATCAGGACTGCTATTTACTTCCATTATAAAGCTTTGAAGAGCAATGATGTTTTTTAATATATGTAGACCTAGGATGGCTTGAGGGCAAGTACATCATGGAATAATTTAAATTTTTGGGTGAACTATCCCTTCAGTTGATGTTTTTATGAATAAAAACCTGGCTTGAAAATAATACTAGTCAGAAATGTAGTGATATAACAAACCCATTTAGTGGAGTCATTGATCATTTTAGCTTTAGCCCTTTAGCCATGTGTCTTTGTTTTCCCTTATATGGCAGGTGATTTAGTGCTAGTAGTTTGGTTTGTTGCATGGTACGGAACTATCACTGTGTTTCTGTTGTTGATTTACTGGTATTTGTTGTTTTGGAGACGGTAATCGAAGAAACAGTGTCATAAGGGAACTTAAGTAGTTTCACAGAGATTACGGCCTGTGGTGTTTGATTTAGAGGTCTACAATAGGCCTGTTAGACCAATTCATTAAGCCTGTGTCTCTCGATTTGATTTAACTGACAAATGAGAATAACCCAGGACATCCAGCATTGGTGCAGTGTTCTTGAAAAGCACATGCTCAACTTACATTCAAATTTATATTGTGTTATACTACGTTGCGCTAAATTACATTATGTCATTTACAGATTATAAAAGCGGTGTGGTCATCCTTGGATGGTCGTGAGGCAAATGATAAATCTAGAGTGATTATAACGTCCAAAAACAGTATGATGAAAGCAGATTAAAATTTTGCAGTTTGATTATGTGTCTTTGTTGACGCTGTGCCGCTGCCAGTGACCCAATGACTGGGTCATTTGTGTGTCTAAAACATCTGCTTGAAAATAATCACTAGGTTAAAAGTTTACAGATTGTGTGTGCACACTGATGTTTATGGTAAATTACTTAAAGTAAATGACCTTTCAAAAGTAATTTGAGACTGGGAGGTTTAACACTGCGGAAATAAACCATTGCTGTTTTTTAATACATTTATCCCAATGTACACATATTTGCAAATGTGAGCTTTTGAAGAGAAAATAAAGCAACAAACTGACTTTCATTCATCATGACATTTTTTACATATTGTGTAATACAGAACTTGTATTTGGAAAGATGAACATAACATGTATAGCCTAAATTTAGGCCTTGTCTATGTCACTGCCAGACGTTCTGTTACCTGAAAGGAAAGACTGGCACACACACTCAGATCTTCCTTTCAGTCAGAGCTAATTGTTACAAGCTGTCATCCATTAGTGGCGAAACCCTCTCATCTCTAAACCTACTTCAGCCTTCAAAAGGTCCTTTACAATTACGTACTTTGGTGGAGTTTAGGAGGTGTCATAGGGCTAATTCGAGAGCTTTGAAAGAAACACCTTCAAATTAATATTCCAGTTTAAATGCAAGATAAACTCTATCAACAGCTGGAAGTCTATTGGGCATCCTTTTGAATTCTTGGCCTATAGTCTTCCTTCATCAATGTAAACACATTTAGTCTGTTCTTACAAACTGAGGGATGAGTGATCTGTGGCATATATAGAGTTTATCTTATGTTTATCCTAGAAGATTCTTCAACAAGGTGCTGGGTGGTCGCACAAGGGCCAGGAACACTTACATCTGAGTCAAACTAAATGTTCTTCTGATGTAGAATCATCTCAAGTCAGGTTTTGCTGAGCAGTGACTCCTTTGGGAGTCTAGGATTACCCTCAACTACAGGTGATAAAACACACTGGAGAAGAGGATGTATACCGTCCTCTCGCTGTCATCGGTCCCCTCCCTCTCGCTCACACTCATTCACCAAACTCCAGCCAAATCCTCAGAGGACACACAGGATAAGACAGTCCCTCCACGCCCACAGCATCCGGCAGTAAAGTAGATTAAGTGGCTTTTACCCATTCACTCGATTGTTCCGCCCAGTGGGACCTCACAGAGGTGTAGCTTCCAGACGGAGCAGCTCTCCTGAATGCCGCCAACCCACTAAAACTTCATTAGACTCCTTCGCTTCTGTCTTCCCCGCAGTCCCTCCTCCCATCGGCGTGTGTTCATGCTGCATATGTGTTACGGTTTCTGTTGTGATTGGATTCGACACGTTATAACTTCCTCTACAGGGAGCGCAGTAATCAGATGGAGGGGAGGAAAGAGGCGTTTATTAGACCCCAGAACAGACGGCAAGGGGTGACCCAGGCAGAGGAAAGGTCAGCCAGACTCGTGCCATTACCAGAGCGATGTGACCTGCTGACCTCAGAGAGGAGGGTAGGGTGTCCTTGCATCCACTTATCTCTTTCAACTTGCTTTCCACATTTTTCCCCTATTTTTATTCTTCTTATCAGTTCTTTTCCTGTAAAGCATGACTTCCAGAATTGATATATTGTTACACAGTTCTAGGAAAGGCCAGTTCTCTCTCTCTCGCTCTCATGTTTTCCCCCTTCGGATTTACCCAGAAGTCAGCAGTGAAGGGCCATAGGGGTCATGGTGCCTCTGCTTGTTGCTGATTTATCCTCCACCGCTGTCTTCATGTTTCACATTTCACTCCGTACCCCGATCCCTTCGCTCTCCTTTCCTGTTGTTCTTCCTTTCGTTCATTCCCTAGACTGCTTCTCCCCAGCTCCCCCCATTTTGTCATTTTGTTCATGAAGAAACACTCTTACACATGACTTGCTCTACTTTTTTGGATGCAAAGTGTACCCATATGTATTGCCCCCCAAGTCTTGAGTGCCTAAGGCACGTGATAAGTCACAAATGGTCGAGCTGTGCCTCTGTTTTGCTCAATTAAAGAGATGAAATCATTAGAATAATATTGCAGGTAGACCACAGGGTGGGTTTATTGGAGTGTATTAGCACAGAACTGTAATTTATCCCAGCCGGACTGATTAAGAGATAATGACAGCGGCCCAGACCTCAAATTGTGCCCCATAACATTAATTAGAACGGTCTTCTGTGACGGTACACACACATGCATACACGCAACCCACTGCTATAGGAACATACACACACATTCTATGCAGCTTGCCAAAGGTTCAGCTAAGAACAGACTAAAGTGGTCTCCAAGGATGAGTAGTGTAGACCAGACAAGACATTTCCTCCCAGAATCCTCCCCTAACCCCCACATAACATTCTGTTATCAATTTGACCGTTTTGGCGATCCTGAAACCCTAAGACAGCTTTGTATTATCATCTGGCAATTGCTGAACGCTCTATTTGAGTTAACGCAACATCTTAAAAACCTACTGTTAAAGCTCTGAAATGACATATCACATCTTCCCAGATTGTGTCTTTTTGATTTATTTGAGTTATCCAAGGGCTTGCTTGTTTGTTAGCTATACATTTGATCCCTCAATCCAAGAGCATATATTCAGCTCTGGACAGCATCTACTCTCCAGTCTCTTCTTCTTAGCAACTTTTGCAGAGCACTGACCGGTTTTTGCTTTTCATGGAAACACTGATCTGCCTTTTTCACATGTTCTGAGGAAGCATCTCCGCTATGAATCTGTCATTGGGTTTGGTGAGCAATACGTGTGCATTTTTAGCACAGAGCAGACAGTTTGATGAGGAACGTGAAACGAGTGGTTGGTTGACGTTTTGAGTGAGGAATCAGTTTAATTTAAGAGTTTAATCAGATTTGAGTCACACATTGCAGGAAATAATTTTCTTATTCAGTATTGCACGTCCATAATCGACACATGCTTAAACCAAGATAAATTGACTTGTGGAATTGTATAAGACTTGTTCACAGCAAATAAACAGTAATATTTGTGCTTAAAACAAGAAAAAGTAAGAAAATAAACTTGTTTTAGTTCACCCAAAAATGAAAATTGTCATTTACTCACCCTTCAAGTTGTTCAAAACCTGTACGAGTTTCTTTCTTTTGCTGAACACACAGGAAGATATTTTGAAGAATATGGGTAACCAAACAGTTGACAATTTTTTCCCACACTATGGAAGTCAATGGGATCCATCAACTGTTTGGTTACCCATATTCTTTAAAATATCTTCCTGTGTGTTCAGCAAAGGAGAAATTCATTCAGGTTTTGAACAACTTGAGGGTGACAGAATGTTCAAGTCAATTTATCTGGTTTAAACCATATTTAAACTGGAAGTCATAGTCATAGTTTTACCCGTGGCACAGGATATAACTGATGTTGCAAGCATCAAGGTGTTCTGCGGTGGAGGGTAGTACTCACGTCCAGGTGAAGTGGGAGGTGTGCAGAGTCCATGGTTTGTCCTTGAGCTCCAGCGTTACAGACCCTCTCCTCTCATTTGCTCCTGGATGCCGTCTGCCTCTGCTGGTTTAGCTAATGTATATGTGGAATAACGTGAGCCTCTCCAGCTTGTCCTCAGGCACTCATCCTGTTGTGAGTGTCGGAGAAGTGCACTCTTTAAAAACATCCACTGGCTTCCTTGTGGCTGTTATACCGGGACTAGGACGCAAAATAGCAGCTGAGGAGAGAGAGAATGAAACGGAAGAGAGAGGAAGAATTGGAAGTTTGTGCCGGCTAAATTTCCTCTGTCCCTCTGGCTTTGTAGCTGACTTTCTCCCTTCCTCTCTGAATCTGTCTGTACTTCTCTTTTGTGCTCTCCTCCCCTTTTTCCTCGCTCACTCTTGCTCTCTCTCTCTCTCTTACCAGCTGGTAAACTCAGTTAAACTCTAATTGACTTTCCTGTCCATTCGGATCCTCCCTGATAGTGATGTCACCGATGCCCCCTCCCTCCACCTACCACTCCAAACGTACAACACACACACACACACACACACACACACACACACACACACACACACACACACACACACACACACACAAACAAAGATAAGGTCAGGGCTGCTTTGGATACACAGTACAGGTCAGATTGCCATTTGCAACTTTACATTTGGGTCTAAATGTTTCTTTTGCAGGAAACAGGAAAAAAAACGTGAAAGATAAAGTCGCGCACACAATGGGCGGCACAGCCAGTTGATCTGACATTATCTGAGCGAGTGTTTATTCTGGAGGGAGTCATGAAGGTGAAAGAGAACTAATGATGATACAAGATTAATTCATTGTCATTGGTGCAAATGAACAGCCAGCGGGTGCCAGGAAAACACATCTATCACCAGAAATAGAGAGAGAGAGAGAAGATAATGAGTGCGCAAAGAACGCAAAAAGAAAGAGAGACGAGAGAGGGAGCAAGGTGCGCTCGTCCTTCCGGTGGGGTGGACAGCATTGGTATGCATCTGGCAGGGCAATGAGAAAATGTCTGTAACCTCACAAGCATCGTCTGACAGATTGGATTGCATCTGTTGAATCAGTTGAAACACCCCCTTTCTCAACACACACACACACACACACTCGTACACAGAATCCGGTTCGCCCATGCAAGGACACTGTTTTCCAGAATCTTCTGTGGCATAGGACTTCAAAACACAACTTTGACATTGGACGTCAAGTGTAATTCAGTATGACAGACTTATAAGGAACATGAATGTGGAGCTTGGTAGAGATTTGAATTTCAGATATGACATTTGTTTGTGATGAGAGTTTTCAATTTTAGATTTCATCTGAGTCATTTCACCTCTAAAGATTCAGAACAAAACATACAAACAGATGAAATTAGCCACTTTTTTGGGTCAGTGTCTAAAGTTAAAGTCCCCCTGTGGTCAAAATCAAGCTTTTAATGATGTTTATGTATCTATGTGGTGTTTTTAATATGCTTTAAGTCAAACCATGTACAAATTCATAAGTCAACACCATTGCTGAGTATGTTCTCTTTAAAACTGCCGTGAACCAAAGACAGTATCAAAAACACGCTTTGAAATCGATGCCAATCTCTTATATTTTGTATCTTGTAACCAATCACGTCAACGAGTGACGACAATGAGTCATACATCACACGTGGATCTCTGAGCTGGTTTGAGCGTGTGGAGGCGGGGCTCATTTGCATATTCATAGTAGCTATACTAGTGTGTAGAGTTATATTCAAGTCCCTGTAAAGGCAATTCTGAGATATGATTCTAAACACATTATAAATGTTAGAAATGCATTTCTGAAACACATTACAAAGACTGTGAACGTAGTACTACTGAATTGTGGAGTTAGACCGTTAAAACGTTTTTCACCAGTTCTGTGTTCAGGATCTTTTGGGCGGGGCTAAAACGGTTGCTCAATGGCACACTAAAATAACTACTGCCGCTGTATTAGCATCAGTGGTCCGCCTGCTCAATCGCAAGTTACTGTTATTCCCGTTAGGTACTACCAAGCGGCAACCTCCCGCAGTTTCTCTTGAAGCCAATATGGAAGTGACTTAAACTGCAGTTCATCGACTGGCCACTAGAGACTCCAGAAGGAGCAGAATCTCATTGAGCTCATGTTAAAATGCCCAACTTTACAGCAGAAGAACACATGTTTACAGTCTGGGACAAATTGTGGTTTTGGTCTATACGGCTAATTTTGCCCTTCATGACGACTGCACTGTAAAAAATGTAAGGCCTCTCCAATTCAAAATTTTCTAGTGAACGATCACATCTAAATTTTTCAATTGGCCAAATTGAATTTCTGTGAATTGAATTTTATCCATTGTGGCAACAGTCTGTTAACATGGGCTCAATTAGAAATAATATGTTGAGCCAATTGAAAAATGTAATTTACCAACACTGTAAAAAATGTCAGGCCTCTCCAATTTAAAATTTTCTAATGACCGATCACATCTACATTTTTCAATTTGGCCAACTAAAAATTTTAGATGTGATCGGTCACTAGAAAATTTTGAATTGGAGAAATGTTTTACAGTGAAACTGTGAGGTTGGTCCAATTAAATATTTTTAATTGTAGTAACAATTGTTTATTTCTCACTGTCCCAAAAGACAAAAATGACTAAAAACATAAATATATTAAGCAAAATTAAAGTAAAAAGTAAATTCCAACACAGGATATTTGGTGAAAATACCTTATTTTCAATAAGGAAAAACTCTGAATACTAAAGAAGTCAAGAAGTCTTCTGCACAACAGGATGTCTTAATGGGATGAAGAAACCTGCAAATAAAAATAAAAACTAACATTAATGTCAAAGTTCCCCTGCATCACATCTGGCAAATGACAGAACAGAAGTTCTTCATTATATAATGAGGATGAGACGAATGAATGGACGAATAAGAAAATCACGAGCTTGACATGTTTGATATTAAACGGCAATAACTCAAGCCCTGAAAGAGATCGACTCCAAACGCAATCTAACAGCACCGTGTTCAACGGTTGCATGCCGCATATATCACACAAATGACTTAATTTACTTATTACCTATTATTTTAGACATATAGGCTAAGACATGAGGAAAATAAAACTAATGGCTACCGTTAGACAATTATGCGAGAACACACGCATGAAACCAATGAATGCATGAACTCATGATTATACAAAATGTCTTTTAAGCTTCATACCGGGTCATGAAGCAAAACTCTGGAGAATAACTTCAGTGCTCAATACTCACCAACGTCTTGTGAGATGAATATCTCTCTATTCTCTTGGGAATGTCTGTTTCGGTCTTCAGCACCTGCTGGTTCGGCTCCGCATTTGAAATCTCCACACGAACGGTTTTCCTCACATACAGTTTTTCGGACGTAGGACTTGTTCACCCAACATGGATTTTTCACTTCGACTTCATAGATTGACTGAGCACAATTACATATGTTCAGTGAATATACAATTTTAAATTTGAGTGAAGACCTTAAGCTATGATTAGTACAATGCATCTTTTTGCATGATGGGGAGAATTATTTGGAGGTCCTTTATTGGACCAATATGTAATGATCAATTTTCCCAATTTTTCCAATGTTTTTTTTTTTTTTTACAGTGTGTGAGGGGGGTGAATGTTTTTATAACACATTCGTTTACATTATTTAAAGCCTTAAAGTTCTGCATAATTAAGGGCGTGGCCACTTTGAGTGAGAGGTAGATAGCCATTTGTCTGCTGTCTGTTAGTCATCGCGTCCCCTCAGCTCCGCCCACGTCCCGCCTCTTTGCCCGCCTCTTTGTCAGCTCGACCCTACTTTATGCTTCAAAACTACTCTTCAGAATCCTATGGGTGACGTCACGGACACAACGTCCATTTTTTTTACAGTCTATGGTTACTACACCTTAGATTTTGCTAGCTAGCTATGCCTCTACTTGGTTGTGATAATATACACAACAGCTCGGCCTCCTTATTTAAATTTCCTAAAAACAATGATACACTCTAAAAATGCTGGGTTATTTTAACCCAAATTTGGGGCAAATATGGACAAACCCAAGCGTTGGGTTTAATTTTTACATTTAATTTGGTTGGGTTTGTCCAAATTTGACCCAAATTTGGGTTAAAACAACCCAGAAGTTTTTAGAGTGTATGAAGAAGATATGGATTAATTTTGTGAAGAGCCTTCTGGATGGAGAGCTGTCGATCACCACCAAAACCCGCCTCTGCAATGATCGGATAGTTTTACAAACTTTCATCGGAGAAAACTGGGATTCATTGATAATCCTCTGTTACTGGTGATTGGGGCTGATCCGACTATCTCCTGTCCCGCCGATATCTGGTGCCATATAGTCGGCAGTACGTGCCCATCAATGAGTGTTAGTTGACACTGCAAAACGTTTGAGTTTTATTGGATGCACGTTCCTAAATGCATTTTGCTTTCGTTTTTGCCTTTTCCAAACAGACACGCGACCCATGTTTGGTCAATGAGTTTGTTGTTGGAAAGACACCCGTTGGGTAAGTGAGGGAGTTTGCCTGGAAATAAAAGGAAGGAAAGAGAGCGAGACTACTGTTGGATGATAAAAACGAGGATATTCCTGTAGACTTGCTCTTGGTTGATGTTCACAGTCACTGTTTGAAACAGAGAGAAATGTCATTGGCCTCACATTTCCTCCTCGGAGTTGGGAGAGTCTTCTGCATTCCGACACGGGTGGGGCATCCTGAATTAATTCATTTATTTATTGGCCGTGGTGTTCCTGAACAGATCTGTGAGAATTCATTCACAAACTATCCTTCTCTGTTGTGGCGTGCTCTTTCTGGCTTGTGGCCGGCATGAAAATTACATATAACCCTCAAATGTCACTGGAAATATTTCCTCTTAATCCCTTGGGAATCTCTGTTGTTTGACTGTCACCATCTGCTCCCTCAATAAACGTTATTTTTTCAGTTCTAGCATACACTGGCACGCTTTTCCCATTCCATTGAATTACTTATAGCCATGTAGGGAAACCAGATGAGATATACTGATATGCCCAGATATGGGCAAATTGTTCCCACCAATGATTGATATTCTTGATGTAGCTCTGTTGCACTTCAATACGAAACCGCTCGGTTTCTTGTTAGGATGACAACATTTTTAGGCTGTTCTAACAGCGCTCGTCAATGACAAAATGTTGGCCAATCAAATCAAAGAAGGCGGGATTTACCGTTTCCTCAGATCTGAACATGAATTCCAGTGCGACGTTTCGTTTTAACAGTGAAAGAAGTAGCTATTTTGCGATAGAAATGTTAAACGACTGACAGTAATATTCGATTTTGTTGTTTTGTTGTCCAAACTTTGTTGCATTATTTTCCTGTAATCACTGTAAGGTGTGTCCACCAAAGCATTTTTTCACGCGGCTGACTGGCGTATTCAATTGTTTTCAATGGGAGCGCCGCGCTTTTAGAACGCCATGAGCGTAACGAGACGCTGAGCGAGTATTTCACGCTCAAGCGTTGAGCGCTCAGTGTTTTTTACTGGTCGCCTGGAGAATGTTAAAATTTGAGTAAAACGCAGCGCTCATCACTGTCACTTTTCACCCGGCCGTCCAATCAGAGTAAATTAACCATGGTTTTATTGTAGTAAAAATGTAGTAACCATGTTTTTTTGGCTAATTTAATACCATTTATATAACTACAGTTTAACCACAAATACCATGGTTAAACTATGGTTAGAGAAGCAAAACCATGGTTAATTTGCGGTTACCATGGTTTTACTACAATAACCATGGTTTTTTGGTTTTATTTGTAGTAAAACCATGGTTTATTTTCGTAAGGGGAGGAGGGGCGGGACAAATACAACAGTGACCAACCGCCACATTCTGCTTGTACAACATCAACAGATCAAAACAAGCAGCATAATAACGGAACAAAATAATTTAAAACACGAGCCAGAGCAAATACTTGGCATTTTTATATAGAATCAATGCAGAAACAAACTATCTGTGAAATGAGATACTAGTAACACTTCCGCGGATATCATAACAAGCAAAGAGTCTCAAATGAAAAAATGCTGCGCTGCCAAAACGCTCTCAAGCGCCCACAGCGAGGCGTTTTCAGCCGGCTAAAAACACTTTGGTGGACACGCGGCCTTAAAGGCACAATATGTAACATTTGTGGATTAAAATATCCAAAAACCACTAGAATTATACTTTTTGTTGACTTGTGTACTTACGTCAACAAGCTGCATCTTTTTTTTGAATAGGCCACCTCTAGCAGCGAAAAACTACATATTGCACCTTTAATCTGAAAACGGGATCATTTGAAAAAAATTGCAGTGAAATGAGCTGGTGCATGCTGGGACTTTAGTTTGATGGGAGTTAATCTGGGCGTAATGCAGGTGAATAACTTTTTCCAATAATTCTCTCTCTCTCCATTTGTCTGATAAACATAGGGTGCTTTGCATTTGACAGAAATTCCAAAGTACGTTCTGAGATAAGATTCCTTTCTCTTTAGGTCATTGTTTGTTGAGAGAGAGAGAGAGAGAGAGAGAGAGAGAGAGAGTGAGTGAGAGAGAGAGAGAGAGAGCAAAAGCAAAGGGCAGAGAGAGTGATGAGATTAGGATGGGGACGTCCCATGCCTCGTTCCCGGACCCGCTCATGAGTGAGACGGTGAAAGACCAGCGGCTTCCTCTGACTGTTAATCGCTGTTCTGCCAGCATATGCTTGGCAAGCGTTGCTTTGCTGCATTACATGATAAAACACGGCTGGCCATCACAGATACATAAAGACTCTCTCTCAGACACACACACACACACACACACTGTATTGTCCTGATACTCCACCTCTCCCTCCTCCACAACACATTCCAATGATATCATCGGTGTAAATGTTTAAGAAAAGGTCGTCACATGGGTAAACGTGCACCAGGGTGTGTGTAAATGTGAGCCTTTCTGTTCTGTTTCGTTATCATTGCCCGTGATTTTGTCAATGATCAGGAGTTTGAGACAGAGAGAGCATAGTGTAGCTGGACAAGAGTTTGTGTCTGTGGCCCTTTGGCCTTCACCTTGACCCTTAAGGCCCTTATTTACTCACGGCAATGTTCTTTTTCGGTCTTCGCTTAGGTCTAAAAGTAATTTTGAATGAGTAGCGAAATACTGTTAGCGAACATCCTGACATCGCCTACAGTGCTGAGAGCGACGGTTAGATGAATAAGTAAATATGTGCTGCATGCTTTCATCTCGATAACAAAATAAACAGCAGTTAAGAAAGCATCTGATCATATCGATGTACACCGATCAGGCATAACATTATGACCGAATAGAGGGAATAACACTGATTGTCTCTTCATCACCTGTTAGTGGGTGGGATATATTAGGCAGCAAGTGAACATTTTGTCCTCGGAGTTGATGTGTTAGAAGCAGGAAAAATGGGCAAGCGTAAGGATTTGAGCGAGTTTGACAAGGGCCAAATTGTGATGGCTAGACGACTGGGTCAGAGCATCTCCAAAACTGCAGCTCTTGTGGGGTGTTCCCGGTCTGCAGTGGTCAGTCTCTATCAAAAGTGGGATGGTGGTCCAGTGGGTTAAACCATGGAACTGATACGCAGAAGGTTGCTGGTTCGATCCCAGCGGTGACCACAAGTGTGTCCTTGAGCAAGGCACTTTACTCCATGTTGCTCCAGGGGGATTGTCCCTGTAATAAGGGCACTGTAAGTCGCTTTGGATAAAAGCGTCTGCCAAATGCATAAATGTAAATGTAAATGTAAAAGTGCTCCAAGGAAGGAACAGTGGTGACCCGGCCACAGGGTCATGGGCAGCCAAGGCTCATTGATGCACGTGGGGAGCGAAGGCTGGCCCGTGTGGTCTGATCAAACAGACGAACAGATGTGTATCTGCTTACCCCCAGGGCATCCAAGATGTAGGTGACTTTGTTTCTTCAGTAGAACACAAATGAAGATTTTTAACTACAACCGTTGCAGTCTGTCAGCCGTATAATAATACTTTTAATAATTCATAATTTGTTACATTTATATAGCGCTTTTCTAGGCACTCAAGGCACTTTACATAGAAGGGGCAATCTCCTCAACCACCAGCAATGTGCAGCACCACCTGGATGATGCGACGGCAGCCATTTTGCGCCAGAACACCCATCACACACACCAGCTGATTGGTGGAGAGGAGACAGAGTGATGAAGCCAATCGTATATATATATATATATATGGGGATGATTAGGAGGCCATGATGGACAGAGGCCAATGGGCAATTTTGGCCAGGATGCCCGGGTTACACCCCTACTCTTTATTGAAGGACATCCTGGGACTTTTAATGACCACAGAGAGTCAGGACCTCAGTTTAACGTCTCATCTGAAGGACGGTGCTTGTTACAGTATAGTGTCCTCATCACTACACTGGGGTGTTAGGACCCACACAGACCACAGGGTGAGCGCCCCCTGCTGGCCTCACTAACACCTCTACAAGCCTAGTTTCCCCAGTTGGTCTCCCATCCAGGTACTGACCAGGCTCAGCCCTGCTTAGCCTCAGTGGGAAACCAGTCTTGGGCTACAGGGTGATATGGCTGCTGGCATAATGCATGTGAATGGTCACAAAATCTATGAGAGTAAAAAAAACAAAACATGCACAGACAAATCCAAATTAAACCCTGCGAAAACTGTAATCAGACTACAGTTACTTTTCTATGAATTACATGATTACAGGTTATTCTCACAACGGCAGTAAATTATTCATAATTCATTGGTTCTACTTCTTTATATTTATATTTTTTTCTTTTTTTCTTTTTTTTTCTTTATAGTTATATTTTAAATGTTCCTTTCCATAAAAGTCTACTGCTTATATGTTCAGATGCTCTAGGTTTGTTGAATTGCACCACAGACAAACCACCAGTCATGAGATCACTTTTAAGAAGGGGTTTCTCAACATTGCATGTATATATGTGTGTGTGTGTGTGTGTGTGTGTGTGTGTGTGTGTGTGTGTGTGTGTGTGTGTGTGTGTGTGTGTGTGTGTGTGTGTGTGTGTGTGACAGAGCTGAAATGGGGTTAAAACACACACACACTCACACTATAATCCCATATTACTAATGTGATCCGTCTCCATGCCAACCATCCATATTGTGTGTAAACAGATCAACATTCTCAACACTCAGATAATATGCAAATAAATCTGTTCATTTCATCATGCAGCACTGCTAAGAAAACGGCTGAACTACTGTTAAACTGTCTCGCTGTTTATCATTCTGATAAGTGCTCCCATCAGGTGTGTTTTCTTGTAAGTACCTGTCATTAAAGTGATATGAGCTGTCAGTCTAACACTCAGCATGACGATATAATCTCAGACTGTGTGCTCGGGCTGATACGCAGCCATTCAGTCTAATCTCGATGACTGTAAAACCTTCACTTCACGTGCTGCAGTGTTTGTGTGTGTGGCACTCGGCCTCAGCTGTCAGTTTGTCCTCATAAACGATAATCCTGCAATTAGCTCTAATCTAGTCGTCTTGTTTATCGGTGGCAGAGGCAGGAGGCAAAGCATAAAGCATCGGCCTGCCCCAGGGGCGAGGACGCTCGGAAAACGAGACGGAGGGGTTTTCAGAAGAAGAGGAAGATTAGAACTAACAGGAAGTGCGCTCTCCTCTGCTCATGTAAACGTGTCTGGGTGACTGGACGGCTGAAATAAATAAATCGGCCTTGTGGGAGACGTCCGTAGCAGTGGTGGAATTTTTCCTCCAAAAAGGAAAAAAAAAGAAGCAGCGTGACACGCATACGCACACAAACCCCTGAGAATCCAAACAGGAACACCTGTGATTCCCTCCACCACATCCATGATCCGTCTCCATGCCGACCATCCATATTGTGTGTAAACAGTTTACAGTAGACAACAGGACTGAAGGAGTGAAGGAGGGTCTGCGAAAAGGAAGAGAAAGAGCAAATGGTGCTTCGGGATGAATACCAGTGTGTAAGAAAGGAAGTCCACCACACTTATCTATCTATCTCTGTCTGTCTGCATGTCCATCCATCCATCCATCCATCCATCCATCTGTCTAAAATATCCATCCATCCATTGATCTATCTATCTGTCTACAATATCCATCCATCCATCCATCCATCCATCCATCCATCTATCCATCCATCTGTCTACATTGATCTATCTTTCTGTCTACAATTTCCATCTATCTACAACATCCATCCATCCATCCATCCATCCATCTATCTATCTGTTTACAATATCCATCCATCCATCCATCCATCTGTCTACAATATCCATCTATCCATCCATCCATCCATCCATCCATCCATCCATCCATCCATCCATCCATCCATCCATCCATCCATCTGTCTACAATATCCATCCATCCATCCATCCATCCATCTACAACATCCATCCATTGATCTATCTATCTGTCTATAATATCCATCCATCCATCCATCTACAACATCAATCCATCTGTATATCTATCTGTCTACAATATCCGTCGATCATCCATCCATCCACCCATCTATCTGTTTACAATATCCATACATCCATCTTTCTAAAATATCATCCATCGATCTATCTGTCTACATCATCCATCCATCCATCCATCCATCCATCCATCCATCCATCCATCCATCCATCCATCCGTATACAACATCCATCCATTGATCTATCTGTCTACAATATCCATCCATCTATAACATCCATCCATCCGTCTATCTATTTGTCTACAACATCCATCCATCCATCTATCTATCTGTCTATAATATCCATCCATCTGTCTACAATATCCATCCATTGATCTATCTGTCTACAATATCCATCCATCTATAACATACATCCATCCATCCATCCGTCTATCTATTTGTCTACAACATCCATCCATCCATCTATCTGTCTATAATATCCATCCATCTGTCTACAACATCCATCCATTGATCTATCTATCTGTCTACAATATCCATCTATCCATTGATCTATCTATCTGTCTACAATATCCATCCATCCATCCATCCATCCATCCATCCATCCATCCATCCATCCATCCATCCATCCATCCATCCATCCATCCATCCATCTACCTGTCTACATTATCCATCCATCCACCCATCTGTCTATAACATCCATCCATTGATCTATCTATCTTTCTATAATATCCATCCATCCATCCATCCATCCATCCATCCATCCATCCATCCATCCATCTATCTGTCTACATCATCCATCCAACCATCCATCAATCCATCCATCCGTCTAAAACATCCATCCATCCATCCATCCATCCATCCATCCATCCATCCAACCAACCATCCGTCTACAACATCCATCCATTCACCCATCCTGCTGTTTTTTAGATTAATTGAACTTATTCCATATTTGATGATCTTTACAGTTATTAAACCGAAATGAATCAACAAATCAAACTGATTTCAGTAATGACTTTTTATCGTATTTTAGAGCTGCTTTACAGCAGAATTGAATTGTTTGCATCATTAAGTCATTATTTACCTGTTTATCACGGCAAAGCGGCTTTAAAACGGTCAAGCACTATATATTATAAAGGTGACTTAACTTGACCATTAATAATAATCAGAATGAGCAGTTCTTCTGTCAAGTAACAGCCTGTTCACATCTGTAGGCATTTTATGCTGGCAAATGCATTAATATTCTTTAGAATATGTGGGTAAGAGTGTGTGTGTTTATGATCTGTGTCACAGAGTGTGGCTCATCCAATCAGAATATAGAGCTGTACTAATTATAATGTAAATAACAACAGCGCACAACAGTATCTCGCTCTCTCGTGTTGTTAATAAGCAGTGAGCTGTGGTACAGTATGTTATGGATAAATCTATAGAGACTTTAGACTCTTGCTGAAAAGTGTAAATCATCAGTCTCTCTTTTGTCCTCATGGGTGGCCTCTGGATTCAATGCACATGGCCAAAATCAGCCACTTGATATCGGATGGATATAGATTGCTCTCTAAACACATGGAAACTCAGCACAGTTTGGCCGTTGGACATACTTTCCAAAAGAAGGCTGGGTATAACTCGTAGTAATACTAAAAATCAACTGCCGATTGAACTTTTCTTGGAAACTGTGTCCTTGTTCATGTGCAGGCATGCCAGAGAGCTGATGGAATATGAAACACAGAACAGCATTTCAGCCTCAGGTCTCCAATCGTGAATCCCATTGAAAAGATGTCAGTCTAATCCAATATCACTGGGATCAGGCGGCTTGTGAAAACGTCCTTCAAAACATCTCAAGACGAAAAGATGATGTTTCATCTTCACAGATGGGGGGATAAAACACGAACAACCGAGATAAAAATGACAAAAGGCAGATCGGGAGGAATGACAGAGAGAGAGAGAGAAACAGCAGGTCGTAATTCACAGCGGAGCAGGACAGAGGGTTCCACATTGCTGGATGTGTTATTTATGTCTGGTGTGGAGGCAAGGCCGTGATCCTGGCCAGATGTGGAGGGGTTACAGGGGAAACAGGCCTGCATGTGCTCAGATGCACATTCACGCCACCTGTGCTCAGACGACCTCCATGCACCCACAGGTCACTTACAGGGCCTCCCAAAGGTCAAGATGAGAGTCTGTACCATGCAGTACACAGAGGCACAGTCCTAAAACAGGTGCCTAAAAAGGCGAGTTCTTCATTTTTTTAAGCATTTTGGAATAGCACGTGGCCTTTCGACAGTTTTGCATCACAGCTGCATGTGGAGCACAACAGAGCAAACTCAATATTTTGCATTCCATTCAACTATGGCAACACTCAAGGGTTCATTTCGTGATAGTGACACATATTATATCCCATTTAAAGCGATCACTTGAAGATCTAATCCGCTAAGAAAAGTAGTCAATTACAACTTTTAAAAAAATGAGTCCATCAACAAGACAAACAATGTTAGTTTTTCTCATTCACTTTGGCTCATTTGTTTTTAAACAGTCTTAACATTCTCTAAATTGTATTCAGTGGCGTAACTTTGCTTTGAAAAGTGGTGGGGACACCGCATAACTAGTTTTGCTATGTGTTTATTTAATACGGTGACGCATTGCTGCCACATACATATTATTTTTCCACTCAATTATGTAGTAATAACGAGATCTTATGTCGTTTTAACAACATCTTTTCTCGTAATAACGAGATCTTGTGTCATAAAAACGACATAATTTTCTCGTAATAACAAGATTGTATGTTGTTAAAACGACATTTTTCTCATTAAAATGACATATATTTTCTCCTAATAAGGGCATGTGTTGTACAGTGATGTGTGTATGTCTGTATCCATATTAGATAATTTATTTAGCCCATGCCTTTGTCACACTTGTTTGAAAAGCAGAAGCAAGCTCGGCGTAAAATATCTCATCCGCTGCCTGTATCAGTGGCAGTGCCCATAGCACGAAATTGTTGTAGCCTAATTTATTGATGTAGCCTATAGTTCTTAACAGCCATGGGTAGATGCCATTGACCACTCATGATTAGCCTGAGTGGCGTAACTTTAACCTAGTAATGACGGACCCCGGTGCAGCCACAATTATAATAACTATCTATAAGGGCCTACTGTAATTAAGACTTTGGGTAACGCTTTAGATTACGGCCCGGAAAGTACTGCGTAAGTAAAGAGAATTTACAGCATAATTTTCGGTAATTATAGTGTAACTATAAAGTAAGTACGTGTAGGTATAAGGGAACAATATGTAATACTGAGGGAATAAAGGGGTAACTATCAGGAAAATTAACACATTATTCATACTGCAAGTATTTTTTAATTAAGGGGTAATTATCAGTGAAGTTACAGGGTAAGTATGAATCTGCGGGCTGTAAATGAAAGTGGTGTTTGTTCCCCTCTTGTTTCGTGTAGTTACAGGGTAAGTACAATATAAACACGTACACAATCTGATATCACTCAGAAAAAAGTTTTTTAAAACAGATTTATAACACTTATTCGTTTCTCTTGCTTGGCTTTACCCTCGTCTTGTTCCTCTACTTTTTCGTCCTTGCCACAGATGAATCTTAAGAAGGAATCCCATGTCTCTAGCTATCCTATTATGTAACTACACTGAAAATACAGTGCACACAGAAATGTCCTCACCGTTTACCCGTCTTTCACCCTCATGCTATCCGAGATGTACATACGACTTTATTTCTTCATATGAACACAGAAAAATAAATAATCTCTGCTAATGAAAACTCATTTAGGTTCCTAAAAGTTCAAGCATCAAACAGCACATACAGCAATAACTACAGTAATCCATACGATCCCAATGGATGAAACAATGTCTTCTGAAGTGAAACGATAAGTGTTTGTAAGAAAAATAACAATATTTAAAAAAATTTAAACGGTAGACTATCGCTTCCGACCAGCAGTCATCTGCGTGAATAAGAGGGTTGAGTTCACGCTTGACGTAACTTGAAGTGTGACGTGAGCGCGCCGAGAAACTCTGGTCATGCGGATGTTGGAAGCTGTCGGTTTTTATTTTTTTAATGCTCACAACAGAATACAAACAATAACATAATATATGATAATAGCAATGAGAAACAAACAAGACTAGAAGACAGAGACACCAGTTCTCGTGTGTGTTTCAGATGAAACTTGCGTGAGAATGCCATGAAAGCTTGAAGCTTCTTTACTCACGCACGCGCTGGTAACAGCTGATCGGATGCGAAAAGATTAGTAAATTATGAGAGCATTTCTAGGTGTACTTTTAATTTTAATAAATAATAATACAAAATATCAAAAGACCTGGGATTCCTCTTAAGAACCATCAATGGAAATAACGATAAAGAAGAAGAGGAACATGAAGAGGAAGACAAGCAAGAGAAGCAAAAAAGGGACAAAACGTGCCTCTTTCTGTCTGGATGTTATTATTTGAAATGAAAAATTTATTTAAAAAAATGAATGTGTCAAATCTGTTTTGGATTTAGTTGTTTGTCAAATAAATATTTCCGAGTGATATCAGATTGTGTACGTGTTTATATTGTACTTACCCTGTAACTACACGAAACAAGAGGGGAACAAACACCAGTTTAATTTACAGCCCGCAGATTCATACTTACCCTGTAACTTCACTGATAATTACCCCTTAATTAAAAAATACTTACAGTATAAATAATGTGTTAATTTTCCTGATAGTTACCCCTTTATTCCCCCAGTTACATTTTGTTCCCTCATACCTACACGTACTTACTTTATAGTTACACTATAATTACCGAAAGTTATGTTGTAAATTCAAACTCTGCAAAAGGCGGATTCGAACCCAGTCAATCACATCAAAATTAAGATCCATTAGCCATACGCTCTACTGATTGCACCACTGAAAACATTCAAACCCAAGCTCTATTTTAAATCTTGTTTGTCCCAACCAGGCATTGTTAGGCGGAGCTGGAGTGAATAGCACTTGCCAACAAGGTACGCTATTTGGACTTGGTGTGAATAGACACTCTGTTTAAACTTTGTCAGCTGGAGACCCAAGTTTGGTTTGAAGACAAAAAAACGCACCAAGCCCAATGTTCTCTCACCATTCCTGATTTCTAACACACACTCACAGCGTTCGGCCGGTCTTGCAGCTTTTAGAGCAGAAACTAAAGTTGCTGCTCTCTGTGTTTTTCCATCGTTTACTTGCGTGTTCATTTGTAAATTGCTCAAGCTTATTATATACATTAGATCAAAAGATCTGAAATACCCATACGTGTACCCACCCATAGACTCGTGTACTTTTAAGGGCACCGACCGAATTATGTCGGTATTACCGAGTACCAATTTACATTAAATCAATTGGTACCAAATTTCAGTACCTGAGAACGCATCTGGTGATATAGACCAGCCTTTCTCAAACTTTTTTCAGTCAGGGCACCTTTCAAAAGTGCATAAAATTTCAAGGCACCCCAGTTTAAAATATAATTTAAAAACACTGCATAACCCAAATTTAAATGCAAATGTCCTGTTTATTTAGACAGGACAGTAATGAACAGAGCATAATACGAACTGTAAATAACAATACTAATAACAACTTTATAGCAACTTTATAGCACCTTTAAAAACACAGGTTTGCAAAGTAATTCACTAAATAATTAATCAGACACACAAATGCCATAAAACCGTAAGAGGTGGACCGCACAATACAAGAACCCAACAACAAATCCTGACCAGGAGAACTAAACTGAAGTGCAGGATGCAGTTAAAATAAAATAAAAAGTGGCAGACATAACAAAAATAAATAAAATCAGATACAATACGATAAGAAAAAGATCCATGTTCCATGCACCAGAGATGAGCAGGAATGTTTTTCCATATAGTGCTTGCTTTCATCCGTGCCATATGTGCATGCACACACACCCACATACACCCACAAAAATAATCTGCAACGAGAAATGGAGAAAGATCTACATGCGCGCTCACACAAGCCGGGGGTGGGGGTGACCACAATCAATGAGAGACTTATGTCATTTTTCCTTTTTTATTCAAAATATTCACAAATTTGTTAGATATGGCCTGAAATATCTGATATTCCGATTGTCAAATATATACAAGAGGAAGTGTTTTGTCGTTTAAACACCTTTAAAACGATCGCGTTAGTTGAGCTGTATGCGCGATGGGCGCCGCCATCGCCGCCGCAGGCGCAGTTCAGAAAATCGGATCTGTTGGATTTACAAGACGTGAATTCATCCACTTCTCCCAAAATACATAAAAGTAAGTGGCAGGTGAACTGGGAGAAGAATAGAGTAAACTTTAAAGTTACTTACACAATGTGTATCTGATATGAATAAAACTAATTATAATGGAAAGGATTATTATTGCCTCTTCATTTTTCATCATTGCGTATTTTACAAACTCTAAATGTATAGTTTTTTTAGTACGTATATGTATGAAACCTAAAATAAACATTATGTGGCTGAAAACACTGAAAAGTTGTGATATATGACAAGTCTGAGCGCGCCTGTCTCTGGCTCAGTGCAAGCCAACGCGAAAGCACATTTGAATTTACATTTGAATGAACGTGATGCACTGCCGGTCTAATCACATGTGTGAATGTGTGATCGTACGTGCGAAAGGGTTAAAAAGAAGAAGAATGTATTTATGTAAATTCAAATATATTTTATATATGAAATGTCAGTTTTTTTTTTTTTTTTTTGCCTACGTAATTTTTGGCGGCACCCCTGACACAGTCAGGCGGCACCCCAGTGTGCCGCGGCACCCACTTTGAGAAAGGCTGATATAGACTAGTGTCTGTGAATATTAAACAGCAAAAAGACTATTTAAATATGAATCCTGCATGTCCTGCGTGTCTCTGTGTGAATAAATGGCGCTGACACGCAGATTAATTTACCTCACACACACACACACACACAGAATCGCGCGTGACGATCGCGTGTTTCCATGGACATGAATGCATGACCGTCATCTCCAGAGCCGCTCTGAGAGTCGCTTCATGAGCATTTCACCATTTCATTTGAGAAAATCTAATTATCGATGGAATAATAATAAATCACAATTTTTCTTCCATGTTTTAATTTTAACAGTATGAAGTTCACTTTGTTTGACAAAAAAGTGTGTTTAATTAAGTTAAAAGATAAATTAATGTTTTATGGCTTCATTTGATTACCAGAAAATACACAACACAGAATTTGTGGGAAATATTTTGATGATATGATATGAAATATAAAAAATGATATGGTTGTTTTTATGAGTTCAATTAATTAAGTAGCTTTTAGCCTACAATTTACTGGTCAATATTACAGTAAACAAACATCACAGGCAATGGCACACAGAGACCAGGCCAGCTCTGGCATAATGTCAATAACACTTCTATAAATTACTTACAGTTTCTGCACAGTTATTGATGTATCCCTATAGTACCGGAAAAAGTACCGTTGGGTACCAGTACCGAATTTCAGATACCGGTACCGGTTAAAATGTGAATGGTACCCAACGCTAGATCCGATCCACCAAAACACATCTTAATACCACTTTTTGATGTGTGTAGCTGAATGCTTTTGTGAGTTTTTAGATATAGATTTTGGTAACACTTAAGTATGGGGAACACATAGGCTCTTCACTATTTACTATTCACTATTAACTACGAATTAATAGTTAGTAAGGTAGATTGTGTAGTGTTTAAGTCTAGGAATTAGGTAGGATTAAGGGATGTAGAATATGATCATGCAGGATAAGGCATTAATATATGCTTTATAAGTACTAATAAACAGACAATATGCTAGTAATGTGCATGATAATAAGCAATTAGTTCATATTGAGAACTGGACCCCAAAATAAAGTGTTGGCCAGATTTTTTAACAGTATCTAAACGTTTAGAAAAGTCAATACTAGTACACAGAAAACATTACGTGTCATAGATGTTTATGGAATATACATGCATGTCTGACAGATTTTGATGATTAGATCGTTTTGCTTGCGATGGCTCAAAGAATGTTTTGAAGAATTTGACCAATGAGACCCGTTTAATGAGAATCCACTCGTCAGTTTTGATCAGCAAGCCACGTGCGTTTAGTTATTGTGCAAATTGTACTAATTTGCTCTTCTAAATTGGTAAGTATGAAAAGAAAGCGACTGCGGATTGATATGGGAGACATGAAAGTAACACCGATATGTTGCCATGGCCAATGTCCAAATATATAGGGCCGTAACCACCATAGACATTGAAGGGGACAAGTCCCCCCCAAATAATTAGAAATTGTCCCCCCCAATATTTGAAATTCTTGCACTGTTCTGCTGCACTTCATTATGCAGTGCTCTGTATGTAGTTGTTAGGATGACAAAAGGGTTTAAAAGTTAATTTTGTTGTCTGGTCTGCCGCAGGTCTAACAGCGTTCGTCAATGTCAAAATGATTGAGAGGGCCAATCAAATCAAAGTAGGCGGGTTTACGTTTCTTTTGGCTCGTTCACAGTCTCCACACAGACAAGCGAGTCAAATCTATCACTTAATGCCATTGCGGGGACTCTATTCTTTCCGGTGAAATCACAAAACAAAACGCACACAAACGTGTCCATGCTCTTAATATACAATCCTTGAACATCTTTGATTTTAATGAAGAAAAAAAAAACTATATGTGGGCGGATTAGAACCTCGAACCTTCGACACGGTTTACAAAAACTCTACCACCAGACCACTAAGGATCTAAATAAATTCACTAAAGGGAAGAATCTTGAGACTAACGATATATTTGACGAAATGAATGCAAAATTCATAAAATATTATTTGCAAATAGTCCCAAAATGATTATTTCCCAACTAGAATTGAATTTTTGTTCACTGTTCTGTTTCTTTATGCTTTAAAAAAAAAAATTGCCCCCCCACAATGTTCAAGACATGGTTACGGCCTTGATATAGCTTAGTGTTTATTATATACAAATATATGATGGTTTAATGCCACGATTGACTGATTAGACTATTGGTATTCCAGAGTATTAGTATTCCAGAAAGCGTATGATTTAAATGGAAGGGATTGGAGTGTTCTTTTTCATCAACCACCCACAATCCAGTTTAAGCAGGCGCTATAAAAGTGCAGAAATAGCAATTCACAGGAATTTATTGGAATTATGCTGTTACCTAATTTGCAAAATGAGGTGCTAAAATAAACACAGACAGCATGTGCAAATAAATGTGCAAATCATTCCTCCCTCCAAGTCTAGAGTCTGGTCCGACTGGATGACCATGAGTGTACGTGTGTATGCGTATCTGTATATGTCTTCTGTTCCTTATCTAGACCGGGTGTTTATTCAGATTCAGACTGACTGATAGGATCAGTAAATACGCAGGCCAAGAGAGACGTGTCCTGGGACCCTGCCAGCCCATCCCTCTACCTCTCCATCTAGTCTCTTTCCTCTCTGCCCCTTTATTTTGTCTTCTTCCCATCTCCCCCTTAATCATCCATCCCACCCGGATCCCCTCTGGAGCGCAGACAGATCCAGTCCCTAATCATGAATCCTTCCGTGCGTTCTTCCTCTTCTCCCCACTCGAGAGTGATTTGACAGTACGGAACAGACAATGTCAGGTCGGCCCTACTTAATTTGGGCAAGGAACGGAAGTGGCGGTGTCCCACGGTGACTCTACTGGGAGCCGGCCTGATGATGACTCACCCGCTTTGGCTGATGAAGGTTGGTGACCCCAATTTGCGAGAGGGAGGAGAGATGGGCGGTTACGTCTACGTCAGCGACGCGACTATCCGGTGGATGTCCTTGTCCTGACTGACGTAAATCAAGCACTGGAGAAAACCATGTCAGAAGAAGAGAAACGAAGGAGAGAGAAGAAACAGTGTGTGCTGTTTGAGTCTGATTATTACAAGGGAAAGCTATTGAATCAAAAGTCCACATACACAAATGCTTGTTTAAGAAGTAGTTTTGTATGAGCATGCATTCTAGTGTTGTCAAAATAGTTGATGCATGAACTGAAATATTTGAAACCATTTCAATTCTCATTTTCCCAATATCGATACACTGACACCAGCTGTGCGTTCTCCCTCTCTCTTCTCTCTGACAGCGAGTTGATATACAAGATGAAATAGTAAACGCACTGCGTGTTTAAGAGTGAAGTGCGTCACTGTGTTCATTTTCACATGAGCCATGTCATCCCAGCCAGCAATAGGCGTCATTTCACCGTCTCTGTTAACTATAGACCCGATATAATCCGGCTATGAGTAACCCATTTCTAGCCAAAATAACCTTGATTTTGGTTACATGTCATTTATGCCCGAAATAACTCAAGCGATGTATGATATTCCATTATGCAAGCAAAGTCAACAGTGATTACAAGGTATTTGGTTTCATTTCTTTGACATGTTCATGTTCTAGATGATTAGTCGATTCTTGGGCTGTGGTTAGACGTCAATTACATTTTCACTGAGAGCCCAAACTTTGCCTTGTTTTAGCCTAGACGTCAGGGCTGTGTTTGGACGGCTATTAGACATCTTTTAAACATAAAATTGTTTGCTGGGATGTTTTCAGCATCTCGGAGCGGCTCGCTTCGCAGTAAATGCAGCAACACTTACTTAGTTGTTACTCTTTTTAGTTTTTACTTAGTCTTACTTACTTAGCACTTAGTTCCTGCCCGATGCATCAGTCAGCGCCAACAATCTCCAACGATATCCAACGAGCTCGATCGGCAACTTCGGCTTCATCCCATGACAGGCTGACAGCACGTAAATCATCAATAAATGAGTGGCGCCAGGGCTGCGTTCCACTCCACTTTTAGACACGCACTTGCAAACTTCCCTAAGCACTTCCCCTCGGGGGAAACCCCGCCGCCATTTTGAAGTGCATTCCACTTTGTGAAGTGGACGAGGGAAGTTCATATGGACAGACCCTCTCTCCCGCGATTTTGACTAAAGGAGCAAGTCTACTTCATGTATACACTTCAGGTAGCTTCATATAGCACAAGGCAACACGATTTATCACCGCATATCGCGTTTAATTTACCCCACTAAAAACAACTCTGATATTTGACTTATATTTAAAACAACCCAAACACACCTATATCAAGCCTGCAGCACTCCTCTCAGAAATTGAAGCCTCCGTGCTTTGATCGCCCCCCGGTGGTTGGTCCCAGTATAACTCCTAAACCCCACCTCTCCATGTATTAGAATGGACGCGAGACACACTAAACAATTAAATTACACTTCAAATAATTGTTTCCTAAAGATGGTTTCTGTCATTTTAGGCAGTTTTTATCATGCTGATTTCATTTCAAGTGTTCGTTTTTTAAATAAGTTTAGTTTTAGTGAGTTATTTGATACTATAAAAACGGGGGGTGTGATGTCGTGATTGACAGCTGAGATTGACGGCTTCTCTGAGTGAAGTTGTCACTAAGGCACAAACTGACTTTTTTCTGGATTTTTTGGAGGAGATTGGAGCTTTAGCTTTAATTTCTACATTTCTATAAATGTTTATTTCACACCAACATAATGAATTGTTCTGCATTTGTGAGAGTGTGGGCAGGCTTTTGATAATCGCGCCTCTACTTCCTGCTCTCTACTGCACAGACTCGGCCCCAAGATGTCGGCGACGAGTGCAGGCCTACGAAAGCTTCAACTTTGGTGCGGACGTCAATGAAGACGCGTCGTCCATATTTTTTATGGTCTATGAACTATATACATATGGAATGTTGCATTAAACAATTCCGTAAGGGAAAAAAGGATAATAAATCAACTCCAAAGTGGATTCCAAGTGACCAAGGGCTTAGGGCGTTCCAGTTCAGTCCATTACAAAGGTTCCGCCAGTAGTGGGCACTCATGCAACGTAAGCAATGATGCACATCCGAGTGAACGAGACGGAGGAAAGTTAGTGAGGGAAGGGCATTATAAAAACCAACTGGAACGCAGCACAGGTTTGCGTTTCCCCTTATTCCGGTTGCCGTAGTATGTGACCTGCGAACCGGAAGCGGCATTTAGTGATGATGTGTAATCGACGGTTGCTGCTTAAAGGGTCATGAAACCCTAAACCAAATTTTCGGAGATTTTAACAGAAGTATGTGTGTTGAACATCATGGAAGACAATGTTATCATCTGTTAGTTTTGAATGTGGGAGACAACTAGTTAATTTTAAACCTTTTTGCTCTATTTTGGTGGTTTAAATTCATCTTCATGTCAATATCATAGGCTGTGACGTTTTCTCGTACTATAGTACGGCGATGACTCATCGGTGTCTCATAATTATTCATGAGACTGCGTGTCTTTATCCTATGAGAAGACGCGTTGCTTAATTCATGACAGCACGTGCTTAATTATTCATGACAGCACACGTTGATAGGCATTTTCCTCTGACTGGCGCTTCAAATATGAATAATTATGCAGTGAATAATTATGCTCATGAATAACTATGCAGTCTGCAGTCAGATCAGATGGTGGACCTGCGCCCAGACATGACCAACGCATGACCCTGAAGTGTCTGCAGAGACCGTGTCAATTAGACTCCCCCTGAAATTGCCTCATCGACACGGCATCCTCAATAAACCCGTCTCCAGCGTGATGACTCCGATTGTTCGAATATTCCTATTTAATCATTATTTAAAGACACCTCATCCTCAATAAATCCGTCTCCAATGTGTTGCCTCTGATCTTTCGAATATTGCAATTTAATAATTGTTTCATCAATACGGCATCCTCAATAAACCCGTCTCCGGCGTGATGACTCCGATCTTTCGAATATTCCGATCTATTATGACCTCTGACCTGTAAAGTTGCCAGAATAATAATCATACGCTGTTTGTTAATTGGCCAGAGGAGAACTGGCACCCCGACTGAGCCTGGTTTCTCCCAAGGTTTATTTTTCTCCATTAGGTCACCTGATGGGGTTTTGGTTTCCTTGCCTCTGTCGCCTCTGGCTTGGCGTGCTCAGTTGGGGACAATAATTTTTTCAACTTAATATCCAAATAAATCTAATTATTAAACTAAATCAACCATATAAACTAAATTACTGATCTAATTACTGACCTAAAGCCCACATTGCCACTGTATGATAATTGAAATGAACTGATGACATCACCGTTTTCTCTGGAGCGGCTGTACGGCCGAATCAAATTCTGTTGCTTTATTTTCCTGTTTAACACTGTGAAGCGGCTTTGAAACAATCTGCATTGTTAAAAGCGCTATATAAATAAAGTTGACTTGACTTGACATTTTACTTGAAATAGTGAGATTGCACACAGTAAGTGAGAGATGCATTAATGGATCCAAAACAAGTGTTTTTTAAGCTTTGTACGAGTTTCTGCGTTGCCTACGTTCTCTTCAATAGACCCTGAGTCTTCACACAAACGCGCTTCATCCATACTGTGAGTGTAACCGCTCTTCAAGGCCATTTAACCGACCAAACGGCTTATAAAAACTCCACAAAATAAGCCTCAAAAGTTATCAAAGGTATGCAACAGCACGTTCATATATATTTTCGATGCAGAGAACACATTGTGAATGGTTGTGCATTTAATTGTCCATTGAATTATAGGTGTCACAGTATATATTTGTGTAATGGTGAGCTTACAAATCTATGTGTATATTGTGTTGCATGTAACTTAATGGTCATTTACAGCGTGCATTTGTGCCACGCCCACTTTTATAGCATTTTTCAAAACTGTGGTGAGAACTGACTGCTGCTGAAACAGGGGGTTTCATGACCCTTTAACAAGGACAGGTAGCCTGGATGCCAGACGAATTTCGCCCCGCCCACAAAAATTTTTGCACGGGCAGTTCGGTCTGGACTTGATCCATAGAGAAGTAATTATGCCCGAACAGAAACTGTTCGGACCAATGAAATTGTCAGGGCGGGCTTTAGACGATGATGGACAGATGATAAACAGTAACGTAATCATCCACGTCATCAAAGGCGCTTGGGTTAAATATGTTCTAATCCTAAACGGAGAACTTGTTCGTATATGCATTCACCTTTACTATTTCTCTCAGAAATGATGATGGTGTTGGTAAGTACTCTGTGTATCCTTAAATTCTTTTTTACAACACCGGCAAAGATCGTATACACTCATCTTCTTCTTCTAACGTGACTTATTCTAGCGTGCGGGCGGACAGGGTTGCCAAGTTTTTACAGCAAAACTCGCCCAATTGCTACTCAAAACTAGTCAAAAACAAGCCCAATAGCTTTCCGGGTGGGGGGTTTCTCCGGGAAAAATGGCATTTGGGGGTAAAATATGTGTTATTTTGGCACGGCTGCTAAATTTCGCATTCCTGGGTCTGTATATATCACATAATTGGGGTCGCTTCAACCCTCGGACTTGGCAACACAGCGCAGTTGAGTTCTGTTGACATTTGACAACTAACGTTATGCGTCGCTCCGTTGCTCTTATTGGTTGTAGGTCTATCCAATTGAGGTCTTTCCTGGTTCGGTTGAAAAACGCCCCATAATCACAGCCCAAGGGAGCAGATCAGACTCAAATTCTGACTAGAATTGAGTATGACGACGTCAGGCTAAAGGACAGGGGTATGGGTGCATAGCCGGCGTGAACGATTTTACTCTTGGAGGCACTGATCCGGAGTCCGCAAGCAGGGCGATATTGTCGGTGAAATCCAGATCCGCAATTCATCTGCCATCTTTCCCAAACAAAGTGTAGTCGGTGACAGTTCAGTGCAAGGATGAAGAGGAACGGTGAGATCACCCGCCTGGCAGCAATTTAATAAAAATGTATGCAAAATTGCAGTATTTATTATAAATTATTCATCCATGCACATCATTATTGTTTTAAATTCATGTGCCTCGTAATCTTTAATCAAAAATCTTCCCCTCCATCTTGCAGCATCTCTCCTCTTCTCTGATGGCGAGGGCGGGGCAACCTGTCACTCACATGAGATCCACCAATTAGCAAACCACAAACATCCAATATATTCCCCAAGACAAAATCAAGCCCCGCCCTACATTTGTTCTTGTTCGAGAAGCCGTTTCACTCGGATATAAGAAGAAAAATAAGAATGTGTCTATAAATTGACTCTCTGGAGTAAAATGAGAGCCTCAGTCTCACTTACTGTAATCACATCTGCCAGTTGTTCCACCCAGTCAAGACGAGTGTGGTCATGAAAAAAAGGATGAATGTAGGAGAGAGAGGGGAGGATGAGAGCAATGTAACAGGTTAGAGGACAAGGGGATGGGATGATGGGAATCCGTCGATTGTTTTTTTTAATGTTAAAGTATACAAAGAAACTGTCAGCAAAATCCGTGCCAGAAACAAATAATGACATTTTTTATTTCATATTTGGCACAGGACCACTTGTTCGTTTACAGTTGTTATTTATTACACTCCCTCGTGTCATTTGAAACCTATATTACTTTCTTCCACGGAACAACATGAGCGTCAATGATGACCGATTTTTCTTTTCTTTGAATCAATGCAGTATCCCTTTAATCATTAAAATCTGTTCTCTCCGCAAACATACATTACTTTGAAACACGGTATATGATTGACCTTAGAAGCAACTAGACCAGTTTTCATAAAGAAAACACACACACACACACAGTGTTCCTTTGTGTAGCCTGTCCACAACATTCCTTAAGTGATTCAATGTAACTGCTTGAATAAATTGAGGGAGATTAATAATGTGTTTTGACAGAAAGCCCTTAAACTGCCTCTCACCAGAGAAGAATGCCGTTCAGCATCAAAATGAAAATAACTCTGGCATGGCAGGGTCCCAGTTTCAGGACTTGGACCAACAACAAATGCGCTGGCTTCCAACAGGAAACCACTCAATAGATATTGCTTGTCTACTTCCTGTTTTTGTCTAATTAGAGAATTATTATAGCGAGTTCTTAACAGCTTTCATTGTCTGCCTGTCAGGCCTAATACTTTCAACATTAAACTCCCTAAAACCTGTTCAGTGAGGTCACTAAAGACACATACTGATGCTTTCGCCTGAACTTTGATGAATCATTCTCGATACAGTTCATACCAGACCCGTTATTTTACTACATCAAGTTAAACTAAATGAAAATGAAATGCTGCCTGGGCAACCCTTTAGTCTGTTTGGTCGCACCGCTTACAGAACTGAAGAGATACTGGCCTTAGTAAACGACTCCATAGCCGGTTATCATGTTCCCATCGGATAATGCGTGGGAGAACGGTCAAGTGAGCTTCCCCATAAGAGAGAGCTTAATGTCATCTAAAGCAGCGCGGTCTCTCATTAGCACAATCTTCCTGTGTTTAATCCCGGAGGGGTGTGGGGAGAGACCCTCCACTTTGATTCAGATAAAAGCAGCTATCTCTCATCTCTTTATAATTAGGATCTCCTCTTGTGTCCAGTCCTTCCTGGCTAGACAGAGGCCGTGTGTCCCACCCAATCTCCACCTGTTTGCCCGGACAGTTGTGGCACAACAAGCAGCATGTGAAACGAAAACTTCTCAAAGCTTTTAGTGGAGTTTGCAAGAGAAGCATCACTATTGAAATTGCTCAGATTTAGGTGTTAGTAGAGTTAGAACAAACTTCTAATAATACAATTTGTGACCCGTGCTGGTCAAATGAGTCACAAATTGAATTGTTATTTTCACATTCTCCATTAAAAACATTCAAAATGATGTATGATTTGTTTGAATCATACAAGAAATTACTGAGCTACACTTTTGAAGTCGATAGAGTCAGAAAAGTCCATTTTGAGAAAAATCGAGTTAAAGTTTTGAACAAATCACCAGCATCCCTGGTAATAACACCAGATTTGACACACTCCAAGTCAACGCCAAATATCTATAGGAAACATATATATTAAACGTTTTTCCCATGACACCACGATTGTTTGATTAAAGGGGTGGTAAACCACGATTTCAATTGTCTAACTTTAGATAGTATGTAATGTTTCTGTTTGAGTTACAATGTTCAAAGTTTAAAGCAAAGGGAGATATTTGCTTTTAAAGAAATCAATTTCTAAGGACTACAGCAAACGGCCAGTAGGGACTACAGACATTCCTCCAGGGTCTCTGACATCACCAGCCCCAATATTTACATAAACCCCTCCTCCGAGAATATTAAATAAGGGGGGGCGAGGCCATTTTGTATCGCGGGAAAGCGTTGTTGTGGTCTAGTTAGTAGGCTGGAGTGCTGTTGCCAATGCCGACGAAACGCTGTTATTTTCATCCGGATTGCAGGTCCACTTTGTTCAGCCTTCCTAGGGACGGGGGTGCGTTGCAGTGCGTTTAACATACAACATGTTATATGCATGCGTGTATGAGACAGCGGGGAACACGGTCACATTTGCAGCAGATATATGCTGCCCATCATAAATCAAAGCACGAGACAAACAGGGGTCGGAGGGGAAGACCGGAAAATGTGACATAATGGATAATATTCGTCTGTATTTGCAATACACGAGCCGCGGTTCAGCTGCGCGAGACAAACACTGCCAGTGTGAGACGGGCGCGCGCGGCTCCCGCTGCACATTGAGGAAAAGCTTCCACAATCTTCACGAGTTCAATGCAGGATTCTTACAACGGCTTGTCCGGAAAGATGGATTTAAAAACAGAAGCTGTTTGTCGATGTGTTTTCCTGTAATAGTTTGTATTGTTAATTGTACATTGTAGCAAGGAAGTACACAGATGACAACGCTGTTTGGCTCTGCAAACCAGTTTGTTAAATGCTCATTCATATTAATGTTATCCGACAAACACCTAACGTTACAAACTTTTTTTTAAATCTCAACAGCGAACTTGGCATTAGTGTAAATTATTCTTTGATTAGAGCTTTTATGTATTGTTTATCTACAGGCATGCTAAACATGGTTCTGTGTTTGATTTGGATACTATAGTAAAGCCAATGTTTAGTGTTCGTTCTTGCGACAGATATTTGGCTATAATCGTTCTAAAAATACAAAAGTAACGGTGCCATTCAGTAGCGATCACTATAGATCCGCAGTCTTTACTCTTGAGAACAGGTTCTGCTCGATCATCGTCACTAAAATTGTCTGGGTCTGATTCGGGCTCAAATTGGTATGGTTTTATTGACGCCATTGTTTCTAATACTACCCAAAGCACAGGCTACCGGTAAAGGTTAGGGGCGGGACGTTTCCGAAAAACGTGCACTAGGCGGTTAGCGAATCACAACACACTGGGCCAGCTAACCAATCTGTGCCCATTGCGTATTTTTGAGGGACTGGCTTCATACAACCCGGAAACCATTAGACCGTTTTTACAAGGAGGGAGAGAGCAGTGTAGAATAAAGGTAAAATATATGAAAAATAATGCAATATTTTAAAAACGAAGCATGAACACATGTTACAGTGCACCCCACAAACACAATCAAGCCTTCAAAAGAATGGGTTTTACCACCCCTTTAACATTAATGAGACAGACAGCCTATATCAGGGGTCAGTAAGTAAATTTGACATCGGGCCAAAAACAATTGTCACTAAATGGCGAACCAGAACATAGTCAAGGGATAATTTAAAGGGATAGTTCACCCAAAAACGTTTTTTTTTTATGTTTATCTGCTTACCCCCAGGGCATCCAAGATGTAGGTGTCTTTGTTTCTTCAGTAGAACACAAATGAAGATTTTTAACTCCAACCGTTGCAGTGTGACAGTCGTATAATGATGTCAATGGGGATATTTTAGAGTAAGAGAACAATGAGAGTAAAAACACACAGATATACGAATCCTCATTAAACCCTGCAGCTCGTGGTGACACACTGATGTCTTAAGACACGAAACGATCGGTTTCTGTGAGAAACCCAACAGTATTTATGTTATTTTTTTACCTCTTATCAGACGAATGTCATCTAGTATTCCCAGCGCCATAACTTCCGGCGAATAAGGTCAAAATACCGCATGGAGCACGTTATTTGACAGACAGATGCATTTTTTATGGACTTTGAAAACAGAGCAACTATTACTATAATAATGCTTGGATTAGCCAGAACATTTTTAATGTCTGAAAGAAGAATGTCATATACACCTCGGATGACTTGATTGTGAGTAAATCATTAATTAAATCTATCCCTTTAAGAAATGAATTGATTAAAAATGCAACTAGAATTGCCTGTGACATACTGTTACAGTGTCAGACCGCCTTGCTAAAACACACAGATGTGGGAGATGCGGAATGGATACAAATATTTATTTATTTATTTTTTACACTCAGAATTATTCCTTGTCATTCTTTACATAGTAAACTGCATTTAAAAATGGTTTGCGTGCTGGAGGTACACGATTACGTCGTGTGCAGTGATGTTAACATTTAATCTAGCCGGTGAGAGAAAATGGCACTATCAAAGAGTCTAAAGAGGAAAGCGAAAATAGGGCATATAAAGAAGAATGGAAAGACAACTGCATTCATCCTACTTGGTTTTGTGAATGCAAAGCCGGTGTGTCTCATCTGCGCCAAAGTTGTCGCTGTTTGTAAAGAAAATAATATCAGACTTCACCACGAGACGAAGCATGGCACCTTATTTTGCTGGTTGTCTTGTCAATATTTCTGATAAAAAGGAAGCTGAATTTGAGTTGTTATTGTTCACGTGTTGGTGCTGATGCCCCGCGTTATAATCGTTTCAATGGTTCACTGTTCGTTTTATCATTCCAGACATTTCATGACGGCTCTTTTAGAGGCGAGTCGATCCATCCACAGACTCTTTTGAATGTCTTTCAGATCTTTTCGAATTAAAATCTCTCAATTCATCCCAAAATGAACACATTGCAGCAAAAACGTTCTCGCAAAATCATTGATTATGAGCAGCTTTTGTTGTTGTAATCTCTCCCGCTCCAAATGGTGCGCAAACCCAGGTCTTTCCTCATGGGAGTCAGACGTGCTAACAAGGAGGCTAAAGTCTGCGACCTCTAACATCAGTTACAGTTACAGTCACAGCAGTGAGATTTACCTGCTCAGCTGGTAATATATATAAGATATATTAGATAGATAGTAGATATATTAAGGAAAGTAATGCACAGATCTAATATAATGTCACACACAAACGGCAACCTCCCGCAGTTTCTCTTGAAGCCAATACTGAAGTGACTTAAACTGCAATTCATCGACTGGCCACTAGAGACAGACTCCAGAAGGAGCAGAATCTCATTGAGCTCAAAATGCCCAACTTTACAGCAGAAGAACACATGTTTACAGTCTGGGACAAATTGTGGTTTTGGTCTATACGGCTAATTTTGCCCTTCATGACGACTGTGAGGGGGGTGAATTTGTTTATAACTCATTTGTTTGCATTATATAAAGCCTTAAAGTTCTGCACAATTAAGGGCGTGGCCACTTTGAGTGACAGGTGGATAGCCATTTGTCTGCTGTCTGTTAGTCACCTCAGCTCCGCCCACGTCCCGCCTCTTTGCCCATTTTCTGTTATCCGGGAGTGACGCGCGATGATGCGCTGCCAAGATGGCGACGGCCAGCTCGACCCTACTTTACGCTTCAGAACTGCTCATCAGAATCCTATGGGAGACGTCACGGACACTACGTCCATATTTTTTTACAGTCTATGGTTACACATCAGATGTTTTTCCCCAACTGTTAACTAAATGTTCACTTAAGACATTCACCATGACAGACATTGTCTGCGTCGGATCTGTCAGTCACCACGAGTAAGATCGTTTTCATGGACAAAGGAAACGTACTCCTCTCCGAAAACCTACAAATAAAGAGACTTTTAGATGTTTAATTGCTATTTGGAGCATTGGGATCACTAGACGAGGGCTTAATGAACTCAAAAACGTGATTTTTTACTTGTTTTACCTGTAGATCAAAATTTTGCCAGCACGGGTCACATATAGTATGCACATGCCTTCATCAATATTTTTGCTATTTTTCACACAGAGAAATTTTATGTTTTAACCTTGTCCCAGACATACTTTAAAATAAAATATATGATAAACATGCATGACATTATTTTTTAATCGTTGTGATCTATGTAAAAATGTTTTGTACAAAACATGAAAATTATGGCATATAATCACATAGCCAACTATTTTGCCACCAGTGCATTTTTTTAGCCAGATTTAGTGTACTTGGCTATCAGGAAAAGAATGAAAGCTTGTTTACAATGAAAATTAAAAAATGTATTTGCAAGTTTAAATCTCACAAATCTGAGACAAAAGTCAGAACTGTGAGTTATACGGTCAGATTTTTGAGATAAAACCTTGCATTTTCCTTTTAATTTGATTCTGAGAGCTTCCAGGAAAGAGTCATTGAAGAACATGCTTGATAAGCAATATGAGACAAGTGTAAGGAAAATAAATAAAAATGGGCAACACTTTATTTTAGGGTCCAATTCTCACTATTAACTTGCTTATTATCATGTAGGATATTGTCTGTTTATTAGTACTTATAAAGCACATTTTAATGCCTTATTCTGCATGATCATATTCTACATCCCTTAATCACCCAATACCTAAACTCAACAACTACCTTACTAACTATCAATAAGCAGTCATTAGGAGTTTATGGAGGCATTTTTTCAAAACTCCAAAAAACATACAGCCTATACAGTTCAAAGCAGTTTCCAGCTGAAATAAACATTAGTAGAACTAAAACACCAACAACTTTGATTTATTTTCACAAATTATTATAATTTATTTAGGTCAGTTATGTTGCGTTCACACCAGACGCAAATGAAGCGTTTCGCGCGAGTGATTTACATGTTAAGTCAATGCAAAGACGTGAATAGACATTCTGTGGTGCGATTCGCGCGAATGACACGGTGCGAATTGAGCGTTTGACGCATGATTTGCGCGAGTTGAAAAATCTGAACTTTGCCGAATATTCGCACCGCGTTAACCAATCAGGAGCTTGCTCTAGTAGTGACAACAATGAGGAGAAAATCTGGTTTATATTAATCCTATATTAATATCTGGTTCAGACAAGTGTGCGTATGATTATCACTGTGATAACATTAAATGACATGAAACACAGCCCAGTCTCGTTTTGTTAAATGCAAGTTTATGTATGATCAATAATACAAAAGTATAAGTAAAAGGTATAATAAGCTACACATGAAATAAAGCAAACAATTCAGTCAAACATTCAAAGTCAGCGCTAGTCGGCTACAACTGTAACGTAAAGTTAAACAGCCTAAAAATAAAAAAGTAATGAAACTTCACTTTGCCCTCAGCCTAAACGATTTGCCAGGGAACAAATTATAGATCCATGAGACCAAAGATCACCCGTTACATACACACAAGACAAATTATAGCTTGAGACACCACAGAGACATCAGAGCCAGCGGCAAATGTCTGAAGGACTAGCCGAGGAAAGGCTGCTCTCGCCGGGGTTAACGAGCGTTGAGCGCTGCTGATCGCCTGGAGCTCACAACTCCGAAAACGGCAGATAAAATGTACAAATAGGCACTCTTTTTATAAATAAACCACAGATTTGAGCTTTAAACAACTACATTATCGCTTGAAAAAGTCTTAAAACTATGTTTTGTCACACAATAAAGGGATAGTTCACCCAAAAATGGAAATTCTGTCATCATTTAGTCACCCTCAAGTTGTTCAAAGAAACAAAGAAACTCATACAGGGTTGTAACAACTTGAGGGTGACTAAATGATTACAGAATTTCCATTTTTGGGTGAACTATCCCTTTAACAGTAGTATTTTTATAAAAAAAGATGTGTAAACACAGCCCATGTCAGCCATTTCTCAACGAGACGAACCGTCTGGCAGAAGCCCCGCCCATGACGCGAATTTACGTCTGTTGTGAAGTGAATGTCACGCACAAATGAAGCGAGTAAACTCAAAATGTTCAAGCGTCCAACTATGCGCGAATAGCGCGATTTATTCGCATCATTCGCGTCCGGTTTGAATGCACCATTAGAGAACAGACACTACAATTAAAAACTGAACGTGTTTAATACAGCCTGAATGAGAGTCGCAGGACAAACTGTCAGCAGGAGTCAGATTTCATGATTGACAAGATGAGATTGACATCTCGTTTGCTTTTGTAAGCACTATCGGTCAGGTTTAGGGTCAGGTTTAGTGTATAGAACATTATCCCTGTAGCGCCACTCATTTCATTTGCGAAATGCCGCGATACGTACAACAACCAACGTTCATCTGTTTCTGATAAAACTGAACTGACTTTTAGCGCCACTCAATGGACATTTCTCACTTTGAAAGTGATGTGAAGTACTGAGGGTCCTAGTAAATGTACACATTAAACTTGTCAGAATGTGTGTGTTAGGAGAGTTTCCAGACAGCCAAAAGTGATCATAGCTGAAGAAACAACATCTGATAGTGTTTTGAATGCTCTGAGTGCTTGGGCTTTCTGTTAGTGCAGTCTGGCATATCCTTGACCTTCGTCTTTCTCTTCTTCAGGCTTCTAGAGTCAGAGTCGGTGCACAGGCCGCATTAACTCCTGCAGAGTCACAATCACTGGAGCAGCTCCAAAATTCTTTGAAAGCAAGTTAAACAAACCTCAGGACGGCCGGGTCGAGGGTGACTCAGACAGACTCTGGCCTTCACAATGGGCACAAAGCAGTAAACATCCCAAAGAGATGGAGCCAACCTCTCGGCCTGAAACTAAACATTACAGACAGACTGAGCTCCAAAGTGTAATGCTACATATATACATGATCAGGCATAACATTGTGACCTAATATTGTGTTGGTCCTGCTTTTGCTGCCAAAACAGCCCTGACGCATCGAGGCATGGACTCCACTAGACCCCTGAAGGTGTGCTGTGGTTTCTGGCACCAATATGTTAGCAGCAGATCCTTTAAGTCCTGTAAGTTGCGAGGTGGGGCCTCCATGGATCGGACTTGTTTGTTCAGCACATCCCACAGATACTCGATTAGATTTGGAGGCAGAGTCAACGCCTCAAACTCGTTGTGCTCCTCAAACCATTCCTGAAGCATTTGTGCTTTGTGGCGGCGCATTATCTGCTGAAAGATCCACAGCCAGCAGGGAATACCGTTTCCATTAAAGGCTGGACATGGTCTCAGCAATGCTTAGGTAGGTGGAACGTGTCAAAGTAACATCCACATGGATGGAGGACTCAAGGTTTCCCAGCAGAAAATTGCCCAAAGCATCACTGCCTCCGCCGCCACGCCTTCTTCCCATAGTGCACCTGATGCCATGTGTTCCCCAGGTAAGCCACGCACATGCACCCGGCCATCCACGTGATGTAGAAGAACACGTGATCATCAGACCAGGCCACCTTCTTCCATTGCTCTGTGGTCCAACAAACTAAGATTTGGCCCTTGTCAAACTCGCTCAAATCCTTACACTTGCCCATTTTTCCTGCTTCCAACACATCAAGTTTGAGGACAAAATGTTCACTTGCTGCCTAATATATCCCACCCACTTCATATGTCATTATGTTATGCCTGGTCGGTATATATATTTATATACATATATCATTCATCACTTCACATTAGGGCTGTGAATCTTTGGGTAGGAAGCGAATCGATTCGATTCACGATTCATAGGTTTTCGATTCGATTCAAGAATGATTTTTGACAATTCAGAACGATTCAATTCGAGACGATTCGCATTAAAATTAGAGGCGATTCGATTAATTCGATTCGATTATGCATTTTTTTTATTTGAATTCATAGGATTATTAAAATGCTTCCCCTAATGTGTCTTAGTCAGGGTGTGAATTACACAGCGGCCTTCAGAGGTCAGAGAGTGGGCAAAAAAAACGGTAACACTTTACAATAAGGTTCATTAGTTTAACATTAGTTAACTACATTAGTGAACATGAACTAATAATGAACTGCACTTATAAAGCATTTATTTTACCTTTGTTAATGTTAATTTCAACATTTACTAAAGCATTATTAAATGCACTGTGAACTAACATGAACAAACCATGAACAGCTGGATTTTTATTAACTAACATAAACAAATATAAACTAATGCTGAAGGTGTTGCAAAATAAAACATAATACCAGGTTAGTTGGTTAGGTCATGTTAACGAATGCATTAACTAATGTTAACAAATACATCCTTACTGTACAGTGTTACCAAAAACAAAAAAACTTTAGTCCATTGTTAATTTTAGTTCATATTACTTTATTGTTTTATTATTATTACACACTTTACTTCCCATATACAATGGCATTTGTAGAAATATCCATAAGCCAGAATTTAAAAAGGCTTTAAAAGTATTGTTAGTTAATGCTAACTATTGTGTAGGATAATGTTAATGGCTACACAACCTTATTGAAGTGTTCCTGGCATTAAACACTCAATGCTGCATGGAGAGACTCATATATCATGCACTTTTACAACTAATCCTAAACTAACTTTTCTTCACAGAATAGAAAGAAAACCCCTCTTTGTTCTCTTTATACGGGTCATTTTCCTTATGATGGTTCTGAAAGAAAACGCACCGGTGTCTACTGCTGCTATTATCGGAGGCTACTTTAATGCGCACCTGATTGATATATAAACCGCACGCTCTTATTTCAGTGTTGGTAATGTTGTAGTTACTTTAGCAGTTTCCTTTGTACATTCAGTTAAACGACATTAAGTAAAATTTCATGTATCATTCATCAGAACTGTGCGTATGCATTTTAGACACTTACACAAATGTGTTTGCTCCGTCCATGCAATAATCTCATGTAAAGCCTGTCTGTGAAGGCGAGCTGTGAGGGCGCGGATGACGCAGCACAACGTCTCTATTGAGAATGAGAAGGTGATGTAACGATGTTCACTCCACGTTGCATTTTGGGAAGGCGCCGCCATATTGGGAGGGTACGCTATCAGTTGCCATGGTTATTTCGACAGTGAGACCGAGAGAGCAGCATGAGATTTGTTTGCATTTTTGCAATGCAGTGCAGTTTCTTGGGAGAAATGGAGAAGGAGGAAGTGAAAGGAAAGGGGCTCTATCGGGAGAGACTAAATAACACTGCCAAAGCAGTTGGCAGGGCAGGAGCGGTGCGTATGGAGAGCGGGAGCTGCGCGCGCCCGTTGTGCATTTACACACTGGCAGCGTTTTTCTCGCGCAGCTGAACCATGGCTTGTGTGTTGCAAATACAGACGAATATTGTCCATTATGTCACATGTCCCGGTCTTCTCCTCCGACCCCCATCTGTCTTGTGCTTTACATATACTGTAAGTATTTGAACACCTGTCTATCAGCTAGAATTCTGACCCTCAAAGACCTGTTAGTCTGCCTTTAAAATGTCCACCTCCACTCCATTTATTATCCTAAATTAGATGCACATGTTTGAGGTTGTTAGCTGCATAAAGACACCTGTCCACCCCATACAATCAGTAAGAATCCAACTACTAACATGGCCAAGACCAAAGAGCTGTCCAAAGAAACTAGAGACAAAATTGTACACCTCCACAAGGCTGGAAAGGGCTACGGGGAAATTGCCAAGCAGCTTGGTGAAAAAAGGTCCAATGTTAGAGCAATCATTAGAAAATGGAAGAAGCTAATCATGACTGTCAATCTCCCTCGGACTGGGGCTCCATGCAAGATCTCACCTCGTGGGGTCTCAATAATCCTAAGAAAGGTGAGAAATCAACCCAGAACTACACGGGAGGAGCTGGTCAATGACCTGAAAAGAGCTGGGACCACCGTTTCCAAGGTTACTGTTGGTAATACACTAAGACGTCATGGTTTGAAATCATGCATGGCACGGAAGGTTCCCCTGCTTAAACCAGCACATGTCAAGGCCCGTCTTAAGTTTGCCAATGTCCATTTGGATGATCCAGAGGAGTCATGGGAGAAAGTCATGTGGTCAGATGAGACCAAAATAGAACTTTTTGGTCATAATTCCACTAAACGTGTTTGGAGGAAGAAGAATGATGAGTACCATCCCAAGAACACCATCCCTACTGTGAAGCATGGGGGTGGTAGCATCATGCTTTGGGGGTGTTTTTCTGCACATGGGACAGGGCGACTGCACTGTATTAAGGAGAGGATGACCGGGGCCATGTATTGCGAGATTTTGGGGAACAACCTCCTTCCCTCAGTTAGAGCATTGAAGATGGGTCGAGGCTGGGTCTTCCAACATGACAATGACCCGAAGCACACAGCCAGGATAACCAAGGAGTGGCTCTGTAAGAAGCATATCAAGGTTCTGGCGTGGCCTAGCCAGTCTCCAGACCTAAACCCAATAGAGAATCTTTGGAGGAGCTCAAACTCTGTGTTTCTCAGCGACAGGCCAGAAACCTGACTGATCTAGAGAAGATCCGTGTGGAGGAGTGGGCCAAAATCCCTCCTGCAGTGCAAACCTGCTGAAAAACTACAGGAAACGTTTGACCTCTGTAATTGCAAACAAAGGCTACTGTACCAAATATTAACATTGATTTTCTCAGGTGTTCAAATACTTATTTGCAGCTGTATCATACAAATAAATAGTTAAAAAATCATACATTGTGATGTCTCTCACAGTGGACATGCACCTACGATGACAATTTCAGACCCCTCCATGATTTCTAAGTGGGAGAACTTGCAAAATAGCAGGGTGTTCAAATACTTATTTTCCTCATTGTATCTGCTGCAAATGCCACCGTGTTCCTCTCTGTCTCACACTCACATGCATATAACATGTTGTATATTAGTAGTTCACATGATCAGTGTAACATTAAAGTGAAGCTATGCTTCTAGTTTTAATCTTTTAAACAGGCTTTTGAAGTTTGGGCAAAAACTTCTGGCAGTGTTGTGTTTTCGTGTATTTTATGTTATTTTTTCACAGCACTGGATGTCATATGGTGATCGTGAAACACACGGGACACTTCAATACATGATTTAATGGTGAAATGTGTTATTTTCCATGTTAATCAGGTCAGTTTTGATCAAGAACAATCCACTGTGGCTAGTATTCAGCGTGAGCAGCGTGGCAAAAATAGACTCAGCGGCGAAACGATCGCGGCATTGCTGCGTCTGCTCCGCTCCTGCGCCGCCTCTGAGTGCGGTGTGTGAATGCTCGAATCTGTTAACATGGGCACCGGAAAAAATATGCGCTGATACTATAAACCAGATACTTGACGATGTCAGGGTGTGTGAGAGGTGGTAGCGTCATTCTGTAGCTGGCAGATCATACGAGTCGATGTTGTTGATGTCAAGCAGTTTCTCTAAATAACGCTGTTTGGCGGTGTTATTTAGTCTCTCCCGATAGAGCCCCTTTCCTTTCACTTCCTCCTTCTCCATTTCTCCCCAAGAAACTGCACCGCATTGCAAAAATGCAAACAAATCTCATGCTGCTCTCTCGGTCTCACTGTCGAAATAACCATGGCAACTGATAGCGTACCCTGCCAATATGGCGGCGCCTTCCCAAAATGCAACGCGGAGTGAAAACATTGTGACTTAACTCCTCATTCTCAATTAATTCACGCATTTAAGTAGATATAATCTAATGTTAATTTTAAAGCACTGAATCGCTATTGAATCGCGATTCATTCGATTCTTAGCATTTAAAATCGATTATCGGCCGAAATAAACGATTCACGATTCAAAATGCACGTTTCAAGATCGATGCATATGCATCGTCAGGATTTGTAATCGATGCATCGAGAAAACGAGTGAATCGTTACACCCCTACTTCACATCTTTCATATGAACTCATGACTGCAGTCCTCCTTCAGCTCTCATTATCTGCAGCCGCCTGTGAATAACAGTGATGTTCAGGTGAGCTAATCTCATGGAGGAAACGGTGGATTCTATTTGAACACAAAAATAGATGCATCGCTAACAATGCCAGGTGATAACAGAAGGTCACAGGATGATGGGCCTATCTTTCACATCAATCATGTGATACCAACGAAAATGTACATGCAGTCATCGCTGTGGAAAACATTGAGCTGTTAAGTGCAAATGTGTGACCTGGATGATTTTGGCCGTTCATTCAGCTGGTTCATTTTAAAGAGATGGTTCAGAGAGGGGCCGCAGGGTCTGTGATGTATTTTTGTAAGTTATCACAGACATGTTCCTGCGCCTGGCAGGAAGAGAGAGAGGGCCGCAAACAGGACGGACTGGAATGTGCTTCCTGCTGGCCAATGGCGCTGGACAGGGCAGATTTCTTGTACCATCGCTGACACACACACACACACACACACACACACACAAATAGTTCTAAAAATCATTCTGAATTTAAACGAAAGTACAACTATAACCATAATGGCACAGAGAAAAAATAATGCAATCACTTTCAGAATTGCCAAATTCGGAAAACACACTAGATACTCTTACTCTTTCTGCCATAGACAGATATAAATATGATTAATATACTAGAATACAGTTCCAACTTCACCAAATGATCTTTTCCAGCTGATTAAACAATAAAAACACTGACAGCCAATCAGAGTCCCTGCTTTAAAGAGCTTGCGGGTATGGAGCCAGAATAGTCTCATTAATAATTCACGCAAAAAACACGATGCACACGTGTAGCCAAACCAAATTCACATGCACAAAAAACAATTCACGTGCGCGAAATAAAATTATATATTCATAAAATACATTTCACAAATGCAAATGCAATGCAAATGCAAAGATTTACAACTGTGCACAAATCATCATTGGCGTGTGACTCGCCTTCGATTTGTGTGTGTGTATTTTTGAGACTTTCCCGCTCTCCTCCCACCCGGATCAGTCGTACTCTTTAGCCAATCAGATTTAAGCTTATCAATCGACCAATCATAATCGCGGTAGTCATGAGCTTTCTACCACAGTTCAAGTCATGCAGAGCCATAGAAAAAGAGAGTTGCGACACTCTTTGATCTCGCCGCCACACGGTCACGTGGTTCATGGAGCTCTCAATAGTTCCAAACAACTCCGCGCTGTCAATCTGTTTGAATAGGATTAAGCAGGACAGATAGCAGTTTATTTACAGCAATTTCTGGTAAATATTAACCAGTGATGGGAATAACGGCGTTATAGATCAACGGCGTTACTAACGGAATTATTATTTTCAGTAACGAGTAATCAAACGAATTACTGTTTCTCCCGTTACAACGGCGTTAGCGTTACTGAGAATAAAATGCGGCATTACTATAATTGAGCTCACTGAAGCGGTTTTCATCCAAACAGGCTCTCTGTCAGTCGGACCTGCAACTTTTGGTTGGTTGGTGTGTATGTGTGTGTGCTAGTAGCCGCGTTTCCATTACCCTTCAAATTGCGCAAACTGAAATTGCGAATTGAAAATACGCCCAATGGAAACGCGTCAATTTCGCAAAAACTCCCATATATCGCAAAATGGTTTTTACGCTCGCATGAGGTTTTTTTTCAGGCAATTCGAAAAAGGAAATTTTCGCAAAACTGCAATGGAAACGTTTTTTTCGCATTTACAGGTCAGCTGGTACGGTCATGCATTGCGCCCACATAGGGCCTACATATTATTATTTTTCCACTCAAGTATGTCTAATAACGAGATCTTAAGTCGTTAAAACGACATATATTTTCTCCTAATAAGGAAAGTACAGCCAAATAGTTGATTAAACATTGATCAAAATTAAAATACAATTTATACAAAACGAAATTAATTTTATTAAACGCAAAGTTTTTCATTTCAAAAGCATTTCTAAATTCAGTTTATATTTACAACAAACTAAATTCCAAGCCAAAATAACGAAGTGGTAAAAAAACCTTTGAGTTACACCATCAAATTCAAACTTTTCGCTCGTCTCTGTGTGTGGCAATGCGTCACAATAACCTGGCGTATGTAAAAGTCGATCATTCTTTACAGATGATGGTATGTTTGGACAGAAGACGAGTTCTTTATTAAACTTATAAAAAACAATAGAATAAAAAATGCCACAATTTATCATAACACCTCATGTGTGCCGCTCAAGTATAAGGTGCTTTCCTTGCCATCAGTGATTGGATAACACACACGTCTCATTAAAAATAATGGCATGCGGTGGCTGGGATATACATAAACCTAACAACATCCGTAGCATGATTTTTGGAATGATTTATCACGAGAGGAAAAAAATGGTTTTAGTCGCATAACATCAGTTAATGGAAACGACGTCATTTCGCAAATTTTTTTTATCGACTTTTAGAAAATATCGCAAATGTTTTGCGCAAATCTGTAATGGAAACGCGGCTAGTGATGCGCAGGTCAATGTATAAACAACCCGCACCCGACCAACGTTTTCAACTAACCCGCCCACAACTCGGACCGCTAAAAAAAAGAAGAAAATATTGTACCCGACCCGCTTCCAGAACCACATTTTTTAAAAGTAGGAAATGCTCATCCTAGCGTCATTGGGCCATTGCGAAAATGTTTCAGGCCCTGACGTGATGCACTCAGAGGTGCAGCGGCGAGAGCAGGCCGTTCTTGAGGCGGCCCATCATTTTCCATTTCAGCTGTCTAGATGCATATTATTGATGAGCGCGATGTTTATGTTTCGACCCTGCTTGAAGAATTCATCAGCGGGTTAGTCAACTGAGAGAAGGCCCACTTTTGGAAAAGTGTGAAAGCCCTTAGGAGCGCAAACTGTTCTTTTTCTGAATGCTGTATGATATAGCCTAGTGTTATGCAATAAACGCTTGATTTATTCATTTATTTTGTTTAATTTTCTTGCTGCATGTGTTAATCCAGTCTAATCGAAGTGTGCGTCTCTCCCCGACTTTCCCAACAAAAATCCCGCCCCCTCTCAGAAAATACATAAAACTGACTTTACTGAGCTATATGCGTTTAAAGGTAGCTTATCAATATGGTACAATGGCATTGCTCAGTTCAATGTGTTGGGAAATCGGGCATTTTGTCCCGGGTCAGCATTTATTCAAAAGTTAATAACGCTCAACATTCAAAAGGTAAATAAGGATTTATTGATGACCCTTGTATATAATACAAGTATATGTTGAATATATATGTGTGTGTGTGTGTGTGTGTGTGTGTGTGTGTGTGTGTGTGTGTGTGTGTGTGTGTGTGTGTGTGTGTGTGTGTGTGTGTGTGTGTGTGTGTGTGTGTGTGTGTGTGTTCTAGTATGCAAGTGTAAAAATGTAAAAAATAAATAATAAATATAAAAGTGTAAAATAAACAAATATATTTTTTAATTATATTAAATAAAAAGTTAAAATGTACAGCATTAGACATACGTTTTATGGGTAGATAAATACATAACATTATTAAAAAATATATATATATTCAAATATATTTATATAAATATATATATTCAACATATACTTGTATATTAAAATAATATATACACAAATAAATGACTAATATGTTGAGTGGCTGTTTGAGTGTGTGTGTGTGTGTGTGTGTGTGTGTGTGTGGCGTGTGCGTGTGTATTTGTGTGTGAGTGTGTGTCTAGTATGCAAGTGTAAAAATGTAAATAAATAAATAATAAATGTAAAACTGTAAAATAAACAAATTATATATATTTTAATTATATTAAATACAAAGTTACAATCTACAGCATTAGACATAAAAATAAAAAAATAATTCAAATATCAATGTCAATATATATATATATATATTCAAATATACTTGTATAATAAAATAATATATAAAATTATACGCATTTATAATCTGTCTTTATGCATGGAAATATGAGCTGTCTTTTATTTTAGGGGTTTCAGCGGATCCTCATATTTGGGGGCTCGTGGCATGAATGCGTTTCAAAGCGTCTGCTCATAATCACCCAATGCTCAAACAGAGAGCATTACAAAAGCACGTCTGCAAGTGAAACACAATCCAAAGAAACGCAGATCAATCTGATGCACTTTATTTCATTGCATTAGTCCTTCACTTGTACCTTGATTGATTCAATGAAACATTAAGAGTAAATGAAGGGGAGAAAGATGATTAAATGTGAGCAATGAACGTTTACGTAAGCGGTCGCAGACCTGCATCTCAAAACATGATTACTCGTGGCCACTAGGTGAGTAAAATGACCAGCGCAGCTACGGTTCATGATTCGAAATGTGAAATTAACATTGCATGTCCTTGTAAGCTTCCTGATTAAATTATGGGGAGCTCTGACAACAAAACAGGATCTGTGTGTGTGTGTGTGTGTGTGTGTCCGTTGTGTTTCAGGGCACTGGATGAGTCATCCCAGCTCGGCCAGGGTAACGTGAACAACAATGGAACAGTCATTGAACAATGTCTAATGATATTCTAATAAAACTGGCTCTGGTAAAAAAACCTCATACCTTTTAAGAAGATTGAATGTCATTGATTCTCCTCGTTCCATTAGAAGAATAGAGACAGACAAACTCATGTGCCCTTAAAAAAACTTTCTGGACTCAAATAATAAATGACTAATATGTTGGACGGCTGTTTGTGTGCATGTGTGTGTGTATGTCTGTGTATGTGTATGTGTGTCTGTGTAGTGTGTGTTTATGTCTGTGTAGTGTGTGTCTGTATATGTGCGTCTGTGTGGTGTGTGTCTGTACATGTGTGTCTGTACATGTGTGTCTGTGTGGTGTGTGTCTGTACATGTGTGTCTGTACATGTGTGTCTGTGTGGTGTGTGTCTGTACATGTGTGTCTGTACATGTGTGTCTGTGTAGTGTGTGTTTATGTCTGTGTGGTGTGTGTCTGTATATGTGCGTCTGTGTGGTGAGTGTCTGTACATGTGTGTCTGTACATGTGTGTCTGTGTAGTGTGTGTTTATGTCTGTGTGGTGTGTGTCTGTACATGTGTGTCTGTACATGTGTCTGTGTAGTGTGTGTGTGTATGTGTGTCTGTGTAGTGTGTGTTTATGTCTGTGTGGTGTGTGTCTGTACATGTGTGTCTGTACATGTGTCTGTGTAGTGTGTGTGTGTGTATGTGTGTCTGCGTGGTGTGTGTCTGTACATGTGTGTCTGTACATGTGTCTGTGTAGTGTGTGTGTGTATGTGTGTCTGTACATGTGTGTCTGTGTAGTGTGTGTTTATGTCTGTGTAGTGTGTGTCTGTATATGTGTTTCTGTGTGGTGTGTGTCTGTACATGTGTCTGTGTAGTGTGTGTTTGTGGATATGTCTGTGTATGTGTGTCTGTGTAGTGTGTGTTTGTGGATATGTCTGTGTATGTGTGTCTGTGTGGTGTGTGTCTGTACATGTGTGTCTGTGTAGTGTATGTGTGTCTGTGTGGTGTGTGTCTGTACATGTGTGTCTGTGTAGTGTGTGTTTGTATATGTGCGTCTGTGTGGTGAGTGTCTGTACATGTGTGTCTGTGTAGTGTGTGTTTATGTCTGTGTAGTGTGTGTCTGTACATGTGTGTCTGTACATGTGTCTGTGTAGTGTGTGTGTGTGTATGTGTGTCTGCGTGGTGTGTGTCTGTACATGCGTGTCTGTACATGTGTCTGTGTAGTGTGTGTGTGTATGTGTGTCTGTGTAGTGTGTGTTTATGTCTGTGTAGTGTGTGTCTGTATATGTGTTTCTGTGTGGTGTGTGTCTGTACATGTGTCTGTGTAGTGTGTGTTTGTGGATATGTCTGTGTATGTGTGTCTGTGTAGTGTGTGTTTGTGGATATGTCTGTGTATGTGTGTCTGTGTGGTGTGTGTCTGTACATGTGTGTCTGTGTAGTGTATGTGTGTCTGTGTGGTGTGTGTCTGTACATGTGTGTCTGTGTAGTGTGTGTTTGTATATGTGCGTCTGTGTGGTGAGTGTCTGTACATGTGTGTCTGTGTAGTGTGTGTTTATGTCTGTGTGGTGTGTGTCTGTACATGTGTGTCTGTGTGGTGTGTGTCTGTACATGTGTGTCTGTGTAGTGTGTGTTTATGTCTGTGTAGTGTGTGTCTGTATATGTGCGTCTGTGTGGTGAGTGTCTGTACATGTGTGTCTGTACATGTGTGTCTGTGTAGTGTGTGTCTGTACATGTGTGTCTGTACATGTGTCTGTGTAGTGTGTGTGTGTGTATGTGTGTCTGCGTGGTGTGTGTCTGTACATGTGTGTCTGTGTAGTGTGTGTTTATGTCTGTGTGGTGTGTGTCTGTACATGTGTCTGTGTAGTGTGTGTGTGTGTATGTGTGTCTGCGTGGTGTGTGTCTGTACATGTGTCTGTGTAGTGTGTGTGTGTATGTGTGTCTGTACATGTGTGTCTGTGTAGTGTGTGTTTATGTCTGTGTAGTGTGTGTCTGTATATGTGTGTCTGTGCGGTGTGTGTCTGTACATGTGTCTGTGTAGTGTGTGTTTGTATATGTGCGTCTGTGTGGTGTGTGTCTGTACATGTGTGTCTGTGTAGTGTGTGTCTGTACATGTGTCTGTGTAGTGTGTGTGTGTGTGTATGTGTGTCTGCGTGGTGTGTGTCTGTACATGTGTCTGTGTAGTGTGTGTGTATGTGTGTCTGTACATGTGTCTGTGTAGTGTGTGTCTGTATATGTGTGTCTGTGTGGTGTGTGTCTGTACATGTGTCTGTGTAGTGTGTGGATATGTCTGTGTATGTGTGTCTGTGTGGTGTGTGACTGTACATGTGTGTCTGTGTAGTGTATGTGTGTCTGTGTGGTGTATGTGTGTCTGTGTGGTGTGTGTCTGTGTAGTGTGTGTTTGTGTGTATGTGTGTCTGTATATGTGTGTCTGTGTGGTGTGTGTCTGTGTGGTCTGTGTAGTGTATGTGTGTCTGTGTAGTGTGTGTTTGTGTATATGTGTCTGTGTAGTGTATGTGTGTCTGTGTAGTGTGTTTGCGTATGTCTGTGTAGTGTGTGTTTGTGTATATGTCTGTGTATGTGTGTCTGTGTAGTGTCTATATGTCTGTGTAGTGTATGTGTATGTGTATGTGTGTCTGTGTATGTGTGTCTGTGTAGTGTGTGTTTGCGTATAGGTCTGTATGTGTGTCTGGGTGGTGCGTGTCTGTGTAATGTGTGTGAATGCATAGTGTGTGTGTGCGTGCATGCGTGGTGTGTCTATATGTCTGTGTAGTGTGTGCATGTGTAGTGTGTGTATATGTGTATGTCTATCTGTGTGTGAATGTGGTGTGTATGTCTGTGTGTCCGTTTGTGTCTATGTACATGTGTGTTGGTGTAGTGTGTGTGCATGCGTGGTGTGTGTATACGTGTATGTCCATATGTCTGTGTGCTAGTGAGTAACAGAGACCTTTCAATGAAAAACTACCTCAAAATGTGTTTGAGCAGCTCCACTTAAACGCAGTGTAAATCCAGCCAGATAAGGATCACCAACACTGTCATAAGCTTTTAAAGACTGTTTATTGTCTCTCCATATATTATAATTAGTCACATTACATTTATGGTACAAACTTGCAATGTACTTCTGGCAGTTTTGATTAGTAACTACCCTATAAAACATAAAATAAAGGAAAATCAGAACAGTGCAAACGTTTATTACAAACAACAGCATGAAAAACAATGAAACCGACGAGAAAGTTCTCTGAACCCATTTAACTCCAGCCCTCACACACTCTTCCACCGCCCTCACACACTCTTCCACCGCCATCTTGTGGTGCAGATCAGCATCGCGCGCCTCTCACAGCTCAAACGAGCACGACATCACATCCTGGCACCTCAGCAGAGCTTCTCTCTGGACCCCGAGAGGAGTCTCCAGATCACACACCTGGAAGTTCAGCACGTCTATATCCGAGGCTCCGAACCTCGCGCGAACGCGCACTTTCTCGTGCATGTTGAACTCGACCTGTTTGTCAGTCATCAGTAAGAGTGTGCGCAGGAACCTCTCGCGCAGATCCGCCCGCAGCCGCTGCTCCTCTTCATCACCGCCTCCTGAGGAAGAGGAAGAGGAGAGAGTGGTGGGACACAGGGCGATGAAGCGAGGAGAGCTCGGGTCGAAGCCTCGGCTGTTCGGGTCCGGACCCCTGGGCAGCCGCAGGACACTCACTGGAGTCTTCATATTTCCCCTGTTTAAAAGAGACACACATTACAAACTTACAGTATTGAAGACTTTACTTAAAAGATATGAAGTGACATCTGTTGCAGCCACTGCTGTTGAAGTACCTCATTCAGTATGAGCGCAGTATCTGAATTTCCGGTTTTTATTTTCAAAATAAAAGTCATCGAGCAAGTCAAGTTAAAGACAGACAAGACGTTAAAGTCCCCATGAAATCACCATAACATTTAGTGGAATATTGCAGTATTTATTATAAATTATTTATGTGTGCACATATATATTTTTAAACAATTGTTTTATTTATTAATCAGTTTAATACAAAAATAATGTACAATAAGAATATACCCCTCCACCCCAGAAACCTTTACAATGCTGTGGAATTGTAAGACATCGGAGAGGAAACAATAATAATTAAAATATAATTTATTTGATCAGTTATATCACAAAAATACATATGTGACCCGTGCTGGCAAAATGAGTCGGAATGCACACGGGATAATTTCGAGCTACAGTGAAAAAGGTTTTCACAAAAATGCGTTCATTAAGCCCTCGTCTGGAATGGGATTTTAAGGTATGGCTGCTGGTGATTTTGTTTTGGAACCAGATTTTTCTCAAAATTGACTTTGCTGACATTTTTTTTTGTCCGTTTCAAACAAATCATCATGAAGGTTTTTAACAATAACAACAACTCATTTTTGAACATTTGCTTTGTCTACAAATCATGTCTACAAATAAAAAATTAATAAGCAAACATAAAAACATGTATAAAGTTTAAAGGTGTCATGAACTGGCTTTTTACATTTTTTTATACTGTTGCCTGAGGTCAACTTATGACGTTTGCGTCGTTTTTACATTCAAAAACATCATAATGAATAAGTAATAGGTAACAAAAATAACATTCCAATCAATCGCGGGTGGATGAGAGATGAATCGTGTTTGTTTGATAAAGACATGATTCGGATCGCGTGTCAAACCGCCAAACTGCTGAAATCACGTGACTTTGGTGATCCAAACCGCTGAATCGACTGATTCATAACGCTTCGAAGCTTCATGATGCCGTGTTTTGAAATCGGTCATCACTATATAAGTCTTTATTTAGGGTTTTTTTGTGCACAAAAGCTATTCTCGTCGCTTCATAAAGTTATTGTAGAATCACTGTAGTGAGATGGACTTTGTAACGACGTCTTTAGTGCCTTTTATGGGTCTTGAGAGTGCACAGTGCATTGAGCCAATGGAGGCCTTTCTGAGCCATCGGATTTCAACTAAAATATCTTCATTTGTGTCTGAAGATGAACGGAGGTCTTACGGGTGTCCAGCGACATGAGGGGACATCATTAATGTTGATCTGAAAATTCAGCTTTGTCCCCTTTATGATTGAATCACAGGACCGGATACCAGCAGAGCTGCCAACTTTTCAAAAAAGCTTAGAGTGAAATTTGAATTTTGCCGTGTACAAAGCAAAAATTGCAACAACAAAAAATAAAATAAATAATATTATATATATATATATATATATATATATATATATATATATATATATATATATATATATATATATATATATATACAAAATGCATCTATATGACGCGTTGTAGGCTATACGCCTATATCCTATAGACACACACACACACACACATACAATTTTAAAGCACTATGTAGGCCTAGAGGCATGGTTTTGTCTAAATAGAACAAATTGATTATACATCAACCTACACTGTAAAAAATTATTTGTTGACACAACTTGACTTGGTCAAGTCATCTTGTTTCATTGACTCAGTTAACTTTAGTCATCATTAGTAGTTAAGTTAACTCAACTTAAATGTATTTGTTGAAATAACTTGCAGTAAATTGGGACAACGTACTGTATCAATCAATAAGCATTTAGATTTTTTTGTTAAGTCAAATTAAAAACATATTGGTTGAACTTAATTTTTCATGTTTTCACAACTATTAACCAAGTTTAATTGACATAAAATAGTCATTTTTCTTCAACATCACAACTTAACTTTTTGAGTTTACTAGACTTCATTGAAGGTTGTACAACAACAAAAAATCATAGTACCAATTTCCCCTAGCTTATTTTTGTTGACTCAACTTTTGTAAATAACAGTTATACGAACTGAAAATAAGTTGTCCGTGACATAAAAAATGTTTAGTTGAGTCAACTTGACATTATTTGTTTTCTGGAGATATGCAACTATTCTGTAACATATCTTTTGTAGTTGAGCCAATTCAAGAAATGCTGTCCATTGGAAACAGAAGTTGAAAAGTTTTATTGATGAGTGTTTCCTTTGGTTGGGCAGTAAACCTCTTTGTGTAAGTTTGTGGCCTTTGCAACAGTGTTTAGCAAAACACATAATTTGTTGCTAAGGAAGAAGCCAACCAAGATGATTAAGTTTTCAGCCACATAAACTCTAATAAATCGATAATCTTATTTCTGACCAATATTTTACAATATTATTTTACCAGCCAAACTTTATTGCAGCAGATCATACATTCTGAAATTAAAATACATTACAGGGGAAAGAAAGAAAAAAAAAACACACACACAGACATCAAGAATCAGCATATGAATCTCAACAATGGTGACATGCTTCATGCCGCAATGCATGCTGGGAGCCAACAAAGTATTAAAATTATGGCTCCCAGCATGCATTGTGGCATGAAACATGTCATCATTGTTGAGATTCATATGCTGATTCTTGATGTCTGTGTTTTTGTCTAAAAAAAAGTTCCCGCAACGTAGAATTGAAATTTAGAATGACTGATCTGCTGCATAAAACTTTTGTTGGTAAATATAATTTCTTATTCATAAATAATCACTTTCAATCAGGAATAAAGTAGTAAACTACTCCACTTTATGCTTTTATCCATCACCTGATCATTGGTGACAGCTTTTTTTGCAACAAATGAAGTGCTTTGTTAAACATTGCTACACAAACTCACATAAAACGCCATGAGTCAAACTGCCCAACTAAAGGAAACACTGCTTACACAACATTTTCAAAAAAAAAATTCTACATCTGAACCTGTTTATTCTTAATAAGAACTTCTGTTTCCAACAGACACAAATTGTTAACAACTTCAAATAAAACAGTATCTTCAATTACCAATCAAACCTCAAATATAACATACTATAAAAATCCATCTGTAGTCGTCAAATAAGATCTTCATCTTTTTTTCTCGCATCAGCAACTCGTGTCGTGATCTCGTCTTCTCGTGCAGGAAATGGCATAGCGCGTCTGGTTCAAATGCGTTCAAATAGTATGTCATCATGACGTAGAGTTTCTGGCACATGCGCATGAGGCAAAAAATTGAAAGAACCTATGTTTTGTTGTTATATGAACACGTTATTTTAAGTTTTCCATTTACCTACAAGTTGAGGTTGTTATAACTGTTGTTATAAGAAAAAGGAAACAGACTGTCCTGTCTGTTGCTCTTCTGTCTGTTGTGTGGTTCTTTTTTTTGCTGTGGCTGATCTAAAAAAAAAAAAAACAGTGTTGTAGTAAAAACTACTTTGAGTTACATTCAAGCTACCCTTTTGAAAAAGTAGCTACACTACAAGTTACTATCAAAAAGTAGCTGGCTACATTGAAACCACTTTTTTCTTTTTCTTTTTTTTACAATGAGATTGTTACAAATAACTGAATAATTGTTAATGAAGAATGTTATAATATTTGGGGTTTTAAGCTTCATAGTGCATGTAATTATGATTTCAAAGAGTATAGGGTGAATTCAGGGTTATTGGGACACTTTTCCCCAGTCATTTCTATGGAAAAAAACTGTCAGAATCATTACACACAAAACTCAAATATAGCCTATATCTCACACTGGCTGCCAAAGTGCAAAATGGCTACACATTTAACATCAGTGCAAGAACAAAATGTATGCAGATCAACTTTGCGTTGCTGTTTGCGAACGTTCGTTGGAACTATGGTTTCGGGAAACACGACTCGTTAAACTATGCTTATAATGACGGAACTTGTGACCATAGTTAGCGAACAACGCTTTCGGGAAACGCACCCCTGAGCGTCACAGCGCTCCACTTCGCTCATTACAGGCTCGTTCTCGTCAGAACCCAAAACGGAATGTAGCTTTAGGTCGCGCAACAACACCGTATTTATTTGCCCATTTATCTTGAACCCCCTCACCGAGAGCATAACTAATCGATCAACATGATCGGCTCAACATGTAGATCTATAGATAAACTCATCTTTCAGGCATTTGACTGACCGGGTTGACACTTTAGCGTGAGAAATCGGGGGTGTGGCGTGTGAGCGTGTGAAACCAATCAAATGCGTGTGTCTCACAGCCAATGCGTGAGAGTTGGCAGCTCTGTACCAGTAATTTGTCAAGAGATCTCTTATTTATTATTTTTATATGTCAGACATAGTAGAGACATTGAAAGGTTATTGTCTCATGCCAGCTGTATGTTTCTCCATTCCTCCATTTCTCTCCCTTCTCCATCCTCCCTTGTCCCTGTCTCGTCTCCCATCTCTCTCTCCCGTCTCCCTCTCTCGTCTCCCGTCTGAGGCAGGACACTCAATTTGAATGTTATATACTATTAACAGAGGATCTCACTAGGAAGAGACTTCCTTAGAATGAAGAGAAACATGCGTCCTATGTTTAAAATAGCGCGTATACATCATGCTTACATATGTTGCACAATCCACTTTCCTTATAAAGAATCAGTTGACAATACATCATGGAAACATGTTCTATAAGTATGCACATTTCTGTAACAAATATAGCTCATCCATGTCTCTCCTTGGGACACATGTTCAGAAACAGCCTGACTTTACATTGTACATTATACAAATAATCATGAAAAATAATAAAAATTAATAATAATACTAAATGAAAATAACATTAAACAATACAATTTCAATCTTAAATTAATGACAGCTTTTTCATTTTTGGTTGAACTAACCCTTTAAGACACACTTTTTTAGGATGGTAAATAATGGCGCAAACACCAGTAAACTGACGAGCGCAAAACTTAGTAAATGTGATTCATTTAGATACTCTCCTCACGTTAATTTTGCATCTGAAATTGCAAATGCATATGCAAAATAAGTTCAGCTGCAAGAAATAACCTGTCCATGCCTTCTCAGCGCTAATTTAGCTAATTTCCCTTACGGAAGGAAAATATATTTACCAATATATTACTTGAAATATATTATAATATATTGTTAATATATTGATGGTACATATATACAATATATGTAATATATTGCAGTATATTGCAAAATATACAAATGATTGCCGCTTTCAATATATTGCAATATATTGGAAAATATAAATATTAAATCCCATATATGGGAATATATCGCCTAATGTATTACATGATATTTTCCAATATACTGCAATATATTTTTGTTTCGTAAGGGTTGTGTCTTTAGTAAATCCTGACAGTAGCTTTTTAACGGCAAAAGAGGGTTTGCGCTGACGGAAGCTGTTAGTAAATCTGACCCATAGACTGTAAAAAAATATGAATGTAGTGTCCGTGACGTCTCCCATAGGATTCTGATGAGCAGTTCTGAAGCGTAAAGTCGGGTCGAGCTGGCCGTCGCCATCTTGGCAGCGCGTTATCACGCATCTCTCCCGGATAACAGAAAATGGGCAAAGAGGCGGAGCTGAGGTGACGTGATGACTAACAGACAGCAGATAAATGGCTATCCACCTGTCACTTGTCGTGGCAAAATTTCAACTATCGCCGCATTACTGAATAAGAGACAAAACCGTTCCCAATTGTCTTTATAAAGATTTAATTTCTTGCAAGAAATGAGTCACAGTCATACAGCCATCTTCAATGTCTGCAGAGTGCACTAACTAGACATAACAGCACTCAGCTTTTATCAGTTTCCCAAGCAAAGTCACTCCTCCTGTAAATTTCCACACATGACAAGAAAAGCAGCACTTGCTCAAATCCCCGAGTGTGCTGTTCATTTTAACTCTGATCCCTACGTTTAGGCCATCCTGACCCCTGAGTGTCAAATCCCAGTCTTCATGTCTCCTGTACAAAACATGTTTTCCATGTGTAAGTGTAGAACGTGCTCTCTATATTCTGTATATGACCTTTTACCTAGTAAGCTGGTTCTGTATGAATATATGCAAATCAATAAACATTTCATGCGCAATGTTTAATGTATAGCTATGATAAAATTTTCCCATAACAATCCCCTCTTTTTATCACATCATTGATAAACCATAATGAAAAATTGTATCATTGTATGTATATATATATATATATGACTGCAAACTCAAAAATAAGTAAACATAATAGTACGGTTAAAAAAGGGGTAAATATGAAAATGAATAAATGTAATAGTAAAGTTTACTATTAAACTTTTGACACAACTCACATAAAACCCCCTCCTCCATGTTTTTTTTTTGGGGGGGGGGTGGGTCCCAGGTGACTTATCATGATTTCCCTGGCTTGGGTTGCCCCCTGTCAGGGCGTAGGAAGTCGTACCCGTCATCGGGAAACCACCTCGTGCTCACCTCGTCATCGTTTGAGATCTTTGACCCTAAACAGGATCCGATATTTTCTGGAGCTTTTTGGAAAGTGCATTCAAGAGTCACCAGAGCCATCTGGTCTGCTTTCAAATTAGTAAAAAAAATGGAGGCAGGTTAATTATAACACAACTTAATCACTAAAATCCATCATACTTCTTCAAAGCTGCCCCATAGCAGTGCTTATATTATTCTCAGTGAATTTAGCCAAAACAACTGTCCATTCATTTTAATGTTCTGCTACATCTGTGACCAAGGCCATCAGTTCTGTACATGGTGAAGGCTAAAAGCAGACAGAAGTTACTGGTCATATTAGATTAGATTAGATTCAACTTTATTGTCATTACACAAGTACAGGTACAAGGCAACGAAATGCAGTTTAGGTCTAACCAGAAGTGCAATAGCAGCAAGTGCAGGATATACAACGGTTGAATAAGTGCAGGACATGGATATGTACTGAATATAAATATATATATAGAGATGGTTGTTACTATAAACAGGATTTACAGGTGGATATGTACAGTGAATAAATTTACAGATGGCTATTACTATAAACAGAATTTACAGGTGAATATGTACTATGAATGTAATATGCAGATGGATATTACTATAAACAGAATTTTACAGATAGAGGTATACAATAATATGTTAGGCTAAGATGAGGAATATAGCAGTGGATTAAGGTAGTGCAATGAAGTATGGACAGAAGCTATCCGAAAAAAAGTGTAAAAGTGCAGTGGAAAGTGGTTGCATATTACAGTTAGAAGTACGGTGCAAAATGCAAATGTAAACAGTTGGTACTATAAATACAGTCGGCAGTGCAAATGAGCATAATCCAGTTAAGATATGGCAGTGCAAGATGCATATGTAAACAGTTGTTACTGTAATAAACAGTTTGTAGTGCAAATTAACATTCCAGTAGTGCAAATAAGGCAGATGTGAGGTAGGAGAGGATAGTTAGCAGTATATGAGGGAGTGGATCAACGGGGGTTCGAGTTCAATAAAGAGACAGCTCTGGGGAAAAAACTGTTCTTTAGTCTGCTGGTCCTGGTCCGGAGGATCCTGAAACGCCTGCCGGAGGGCAGGAGAGAAAACAGTCTGTGGGCTGGGTGAGAGGAGTCCTTGAGGATGCTGCGAGCTCGATGCAGACAGCGTTTCCTCTGGATGTGCTCGATGGCAGGTAGTGGAGTCCCTGTGATGCGCTGGGCAGTTTTCACCACCCGCTGCAGTGCCTTGCGCTCCGCAACAGAGCAGCTCCCATACCATACTGCCACACAGTTGGTCAGGATGCTTTCTATTGCGCAGCGATAGAAGTTCACCAGGATAGCCCAGGAGAGCTGATTCTTCCTCAGTGTCCTCAGGAAGAAGAGGCGCTGGTGAGCCTTCTTGACCAGGCTGGGAGTGTTGGTTGTCCACGACATGTCCGCCGAGATGTGGATCCCCAGGAACTTGAAACTGGAGACACGCTCAACAGCCATTCCATTGATGTTGATGGTGTCGTGTGTGCCTCTTGACTCTTTCCTGAAGTCCACGATGAGCTCCTTCGTTTTGGTGGTGTTGAGGAGCAGTTTATTACCATGTGGCCAGGTGCTGGATCTCCTCCCTGTAGGCAGTCTCATCGTTGTTGTTGATGAGCCCAATCACCGTAGTGTCGTCCGCAAACTTGACGATGGAATTAGATCCATACACAGGCTTGCTTATCATACATTCGTCAAAAATTTCAGTTCATTAAAAGTCTGTATTTTTAAAACATGTCTTATTGCCCTCTTGATGGCACCTTTTTTATATCTTAACAAACAACTGTCTATTATGTTCACATGATGCCCTGTGCTTTTACTCATCAATATCTTCTATCATCTGTGGCACAGGCTCAGATATGGGATGGGGATGAGAGAGAGACTCTGAGGCCTTCAGGGCTGGTACACTGCATTTTCATAAACTTTTCACTCCTCACACTAGCTCAGTGTAAGATCTGGCTAGAAATTAAAATTGTTTTCAAATAAACATCAGACATTTTCCTTTTAACTATATCCTTTGCCAGAATTGACATTTTCAAATAATCATAATTTCATATTTGTATTTTGCCCCCACAGTTAATTCAGAAACTATAATTTCCACTCAGATTGAGTCTCTGTTACTCAAGTTAGTCCACGTGGTGGCCGGATTGAGATAACAAATTGTTTATTTCAGCTCAGCACAAGCTTATCTTTTGAAACCAAAACATCAGCTTCTAGGGCTTTCAACATTTTAACACCTATTTCAACAACCCAATATTCAGTCAAATCATCATTATCAGAGTTTTGCAAAAGTGAGAAGAGCAAGAACATATTTATTATATTTTTTTCATTTAAAACTCGGTTAATCAGGATTTATATATCTTTGCAGCATGTTTTATCATCTTTATTTTTAATTTTAGCCTCATATTAAAATTATCTCAAATCCTTCCTTCAAAAATAACCACTAAAGACTTTATTAATCTTATTGTTGTCTCATTTTCATAGACAGTGTAAATCTCTGTTACTTTCTTTTTACTGGGTTTCGTTTACAGAATTTAGTCTGGTGGCCTGATTTGCCACACTTTCTACACCTTATGGGTGTTCGGACACAATTATGTCCAAAATGGCCCCGCTGAGCACAATTAAACACTCTCGTCTTTAGCTTATGGAGCAACGTTCAGCAACCTGTGTGCTCCAAAAGTGACAGTCTGTCTCAGAACAGAGCTCGCTCGGGGTCCAATAAAACAGACAATGGCTTGCAATTTATGGTGCTATCTGCTTTTTCATCAACATCACTTTTAGTTACTCAACTTTATATCTCAGTCACTTCTGGGATTTTCCCTTCGGGTATAGCGGCACCTCACCCATTTTACAAATTAATGAATAAGCACAAACATCTAGAAGTTGGAATTTTCTTGTTCTCTCTTTGTTTGTAGCCAGTCAAGTTGCTGATCAACTTTCCAATTACATTTAAAACATTTCTGCCCATTCCCTTCACCAGTCCACCAAATTTATTTGATGTCAGGGCTTCAGAGCGGAGCTGCTTACAGCGTTTGCTCTTGTTCATCTTAAAACCTTTATACCGACTAATCAAATAACTGATCATATTACTCAAAATGTTAGCCAGAATTTAGTCAACGTTCATACTCAACAGCTGTGACTTCTGCGTGATAAGACAACATTTTCCTTTCTCTCATATCTGCCTCTTTCACCCAACATTTCACTGTTTGTTCGCATTTCTCACACACATTTCCCACAACAGCTTTTCAGTTTATCTCCCCTCTTCAACTGACTCATTCACCACTTTCAGTCTGGTGTTCCCTCGTTTGGGAAATCATTAATTAACTTCTCTGCCTTGCATGCATTTTTCCCATATAATTTTCTCATTTGACAAAATACCGGTGTATCATATTCAGCTAGCTTGCTTTGGGACTTCCCCATACTGGCTGTCTGTCTCTTACCCCTTTTCCACCAAGGCAGTGCTAGAGCTAGATCGGAGCCAGAGGTAGTCCCAGTTCATAGTTGGTTGAACTGAGGAGCCTGCTAAGAACCGTTTGCTTTTCCACAGGCTAGAGAGCCACAACAGAGCCAGGTCTTACGTCACTGTATACGTCTCATCTTTCTCAGCAACGCTAGCGGGAAACACAAACACACCAGGCTTGTTCGAGATGCATTGGTGCTGCGCAGACCGATCCACTTATAATATTTAAAAAAACGCATGAGTGAATCAAAAGCATAAGGAGTCGTGTGCTCTCGCTGGACTCGTTATCATACGGCGATCGGTCTCTGCACAGCAACAAGCCTTCCATCAACAATGCAAACGTTGCGTTACTATTGATTCACATGGCTTTACGATCCAACATCGGCATCAAAACACAACGAAAGCAGCGAATCCAATGCATTCGTGCAGTTCGCCGTAATTTGTATAGACGGAGATTACAAACGAGCAGCAGCTGTTAGCTCCATTAGCTGCTATTTCAACAATGGCGGATCTCAAGTTTGTGTTGGTCTTGTTGACCCCGCCCCCAGCGCCTGACATAATCGGTTCTTACTTCTAGCCCTGTTCTAGCCCAGCAATGTTTTGGTGCTACTTAAAAACCACTTTTCCTGGCTCGGAGCTGGGGCTTTGGGTGTGGAAACACAAAGAACCGATTTGAAACTAGGCTCTGGCTCCGATCTAGCTCTAGCACTGCTTTGGTGGAAAAGGGGTATCTGTGGCTTTTTCCCCTCTAGCGTACGCTAATGAATCTGTCGGACGTCTCCGTTCAGATCTGATCTCTTCACCCAAGACCAGACGGGCGGACACTCCCAATAGTGTCCTATCTTATTGGCTTCCAATAGCCCAAAACCGGCTCACAGCACGGTCTCCTCGCCCACGTGATATCTCAAAATTCGCAAAATTTGAATCGCGTTGCATTCGCCCACATGGTTTCAGTTTCTATCCCATAAACGAATCAACCACGTTGCATTTGCCACAGAGTCAGACCCCACTATGGTTTATCCACCCCAATTTCAATTTTCAATTTAACTCAATTTTCAATTTCAAAAATTCTTCCCCGAATTTTAAGTTTGTCTCTTACCAGAAGCGTCCCGTTGTCACCTCGGGTTCGTTTGTTCCAGTGGTCGGACTTTATATAATTTATATATATAACGGGTTTATATAATGCAAACGAATGAGTTATAAAAACATTTACCCCCCTCACAGTCGTCATGAAGGGCAAAATTAGCCGTATAGACCAAAACCACTTTTTGTACCAGACTGTAAACATGTGTTCTTCTGCTGTAAAGTTGGGCATTTTAACATGAGCTCAATGAGATTCTGCTCCTTCTGGAGTCTGTCTCTAGTGGCCAGTCGATGAATTGCAGTTTAAGTCACTTCCGTATTGGCTTCAAGAGAAACTGCAGGAGGTTGACACTTGAGAGAGAGCCTATGGCGAACCTCCCTATCATGCACATTCATTATGCACATTATATACACGTTGCTTGTTATTATCACAACATTCAGAATTTAGGGATTGGCTTCATTTCAAATTGGAATCTGAATTCCAAGAGTCTTGTCAAAACTTTCTTTTCTAGTTAAAAATGCAGTTAAACGACTTTCTGTGAATATTGTTCAAAATTATTCTACCATTTAAATGTCAAATTTCTGCTTGCCACATCAATTCAAATTGAGTTAAAGCTTTACGGGAGAGTGAGCTGCCATCTGCTGTCTATTTTTATTTCAGTTTCACATTATTTCTTTGTTTCTTGAATATTGAGTTCATAATTAATAATAAAAGTTCATTAATTGTAATAATTATTAAATAACAGTTAAAACCATATGATACCCCTATAGCAAAAACATAAGGAACCATAGCACTTTTTGGTATTTATCTGTTAATGGCATAACTTTATTACATAGTTCCTAAAAATGGAGTACTGTGCTAAGATATGAATGCAAGAGCATAATAATGTAGTAACCGGAGCGTGAAAAATCTTCCTCCAGTTGACTCATTTCTGGACTTCATTTGCATGTTTGAATTCTTGACCGTTCATTTGTCATAGCTGGGGGAATCCCAGCAAACCATAAAGGTGACGTGTGAATGGAAACTTTAGTTTCAGTATTCTGTAATCCATCTAAAGTCATGGACCACCAGTGGTAAATCAGAGTCAAAACTGCACCCTTTTACACCATTAATCGCTTCCTCTTTTTGTATACTGTCTTCCTATTTTTGTTATCATCATTATCATTTGGTTAAAACAGCTACAAGTTATGTTAGCATGTGCATAATGACACATCACTTCCGATGAAGTGAACTTCCTCAAATATCGGCTCTGCACCAGACGACCTGCTCTCTCTTTTCATCCTAAAACAACCGTAAGTGCTCACTGTCTAACGTTTCACCTGCTAATTATGCTTTGAATATGATATAATGACAATTATTTGGCATGCTACTTCATAACAATCACAAATGCACAACTATTGAGGCATAAAAAAAGTGGAACTGATATTAACATTAGGCAGATACTGTGCATTCTTTTCTACTGTATGAAAGTCACTTCTGTGTATACGCTTTGAGATATAGTGTGAGATCATTCTGTTATGTGTCTGTTGTAGTTTATATCCTTGAAAGGATGGAGAATAATGGAGGAAAGCCGCATCAGCAGCATTATGGGTAAGGCTCAGTTTAAGTTATCATACATGTAAGGGGAAAAAAAAGTGATAGCAGGACCGTAAGGAGAGACAGACATTACGACATGAAGCCCTGGTGGATTGGACTGCATTTCTCTTATGGCACTAGTGCTGAGTTAGACACAGTTATCGTGCAGGATATTGCACATCATAACAGTGCATGGCACACGTGACGCTGTGCCATTATGTCACATATTACAACACTAACACAACACTATAAGCATTGCAGTAAAGCTTTAGACGATGTGCAGCCGGTCGAAGTTCTGTTGGGATGAAATAAACATTTCAGATTGTAAAGTGCCAAGTGTGCATGTATGGTGCTCTTGAGAATACATAGTGTATGTGCAAAGTGGTGTGAACAATTATTTGTTAAATATGATCAAAGATGGCTGTAAAAAATGTATCTGCATTGTTAATCCTTGAAAGAAAATTGCAAAAAACGAACCTTTCATTGAAGGAAAATAATTGAAAGTGGGGGGAAATCACATTACGAAATAATGTGAACAGTGTAACGGCCTCAAAAAGTCAAACGATAGTCTGGATCTATACACTCTAAAAAATGCTTGAGTTGAAAATGGACAAACCCAGCAATTGGGTTTTTTTAAGCAAACATTTAACCCCACCGCCGGGTTAAAACAACCCAATTGCTGGGTTTGTCCATTTTCAACCCAACTTGAGTTGTTTTTAACCCAGCATTTTTAGAGTGTATGCATATAACAAGGTGTTTAATAATTCCAGTCATAAGACATGAAGTATAAACTCAAAACCTTGATCAGCAACCACATGGAAGACACACGTACGTACAAACAATAATCCATCCAGGGCAAGAGAAACGCACCTGTTAAATACCTCAGATCAGAAACACCTGGAACTGATTAAAGAACTACAAAGACCATGACAAAAACTACAAGCGAACGTGAATGGCAAATTACAAAATAAAAGACATGGCAAAGAACAGAATCCTGACAGTTGGGAACAATTATTTGTCCCCTTTTATTAAATACTTTTTGCAACCTTTTTCCAAGACAACAGCTCTTGAGTCTTTTCCTATAGCGCCTGTTGAATTTGGAGAGCCCATTCCTCCATACAGAATCTCTCCAGATCCATGTTGGCGTTTCTTCTCTTCAGTTCATCACTCATTCTCTATAGGGTTCCATTCAGGGACTGGGATGGCCATTGCAGATGCTTGGTTTTGTGCTTTTTTGCATTTTTGTTTTGATTTTGATGTTTGTTTTGGATCACTATCCTGTTGGAAGATCCAAATATGGTCCATTATAAGATTTCTGGCACAAGCTGTCAGGTTTTGATTTTTTATCTGTTGGTATTTGATCGAATCCATGATGCCATGTGTCTGAAGAAGATGTCCAGGACCTCTGGCAGAAAATTAGGCCCGGAGCATTAAAGGGGTGATGAATTGAGAAATCAACTTTCCTTTGGTATATAAAAGTTTCAGAGCTGAAAACGTCCTTGTTAGTCAAAGGAAATCTTTTATAGACACCAGGCCCAGAAAACGAGAGATCTCAGAATATGATACTGATGTATTAGGACGCAGAAGCACCGCCTCAAGCCCGCCCGCCGACTCGTGGAGCTAAACGATGCGGAATCGATTGTAAACAAGATACAGGTCGAGACTGGATTTACAGACATATTGAGATTAAAACACAATGCTGTGCCTTCTATATCTATATCCGACAGGAACGGTGCAACACACTTATGAGAGTAAAACATGTTTTTATATGTGTTAGTATTGCATTGTTCCAGATCGTTTGATATCTACTGATTACAAACCTTAGCACGCGGTCACAGGCTGGAGAAGCTGTTATTGGTTCATTCGTGATCAGGCTCGGACTTGTAATGCCAGAGCTCGCAAAGCCCAACGTCCCGGGTCTATGTGTTTTTCAGACGGGCTTGCGCGTGCACGTGTGTGTGTGTGTGTGTGCGGTTTGTGGTAATTATTCACTGATGATCGAGCAAAATGATACAGAAATAACATTCCAATCAATCGTGGGTGGATGAGAGTTGAATCATTGCGTTTGTTTGATAAAGACATTTTGCGAGCCCTGGCTGTGGCTGGGTGATTCATTTCGGTTGCCGTTTGCCACATGCTTTCACTGACAGGGGAGCAGAAAATATGAATATTTTATTAAATATGCAAATCTTATCCAATCCTAGCGGTGGGCATTTCTTTCCAAGTCTTCAGTGCGGCACGCCCATCAACACCGAGTGCTTTTCAGAAAGCCTGATTACTTATTCATTATGATGTTTTTGAATGTAAAAACCACACAAACGTCATAATTTGACCTCAGACAACAGTATAATTTTTTCATGACCCCTTTAAAGATACAGCTGAGTATTTCATTTTACACATGGAGTACTTTTTTATCCCTGTGTGCACCAAAGCAAAAACCTAATTTTAGTTTGTTTCATCTGTCCATAATGGTTTCTATGAGAATATATAGTAAAGTGTAATTTATTCCTGTGATCAATTCCTGTGACCTTTGACCCCACAGACTGAACAAAATGAAGCGTTGCTTGGTCATTGGTTGAGCTAAATTGGTATTATCTAATTGTGTTCTTAAATCTAACAGCTGATTGGTTGATTGTGATCCATTACATCCCTTTCTATCAAGGTTATCTGACATTATCAAGATGAGTTTGTTCTGACAGTTTAACTCTGAGTTCTTGTCATATTTTATTACCATTTTCTAAACTATATCGAATCAACTGTGATAATGTGAGAAAATGTTGAAAGTGTCTGAATACATTTTGGTTTGACTGTGACTGTATATATATATACACACTGTACACTCACCTAGAGGATTATTAGAACACCTGTTCAATTTCTCATTAATGCAATTATCTAATCAACCAATCACATGGCAGTTGCTTCAATGCATTTAGGGGTGTGGTCCTGGTCAAGACAATCTCCTGAACTCCAAACTGAATGTCAGAATGGGAAAGAAAGGTGATTTAAGCAATTTTGAGCGTGGCATGGTTGTTGGTGCCAGACGGGCCGGTCTGAGTATTTCACAATCTGCTCAGTTACTGGGATTTTCACGCACAACTATTTCTAGGGTTTACAAAGAATGGTGTGAAAAGGGAAAAGCATCCAGTATGCGGCAGTCCTGTGGGCCAAAATGCCTTGTTGATGCTAGAGGTCAGAGGAGAATGGGCCGACTGATTCAAGCTGATAGAAGAGCAACTTTGACTGAAATAACCACTCGTTACAACCGAGGTCTGCAGCAAAGCATTTGTGAAGCCACAACACGCACAACCTTGAGGCGGATGGGCTACAACAGCAGAAGACCCCACCGGGTACCACTCATCTCCACTACAAATAGGAAAAAGAGGCTACAATTTGCACGAGCTCACCAAAATTGGACAGTTGAAGACTGGAAAAATGTTGCCTGGTCTGATGAGTCTCGATTTCTGTTGAGACATTCAGATGGTAGAGTCAGAATTTGGCGTAAACAGAATGAGAACATGGATCCATCATGCCATATTACCACTGTGCAGGCTGGTGGTGGTGGTGTAATGGTGTGGGGGATGTTTTCTTGGCACACTTTAGGCCCCTTAGTGCCAATTGGGCATTGTTTAAATGCCACGGCCTACCTGAGCATTGTTTCTGACCATGTCCATCCCTTTATGACCACCATGTACCCATCCTCTGATGGCTACTTCTAGCAGGATAATGCCCCATGTCACAAAGCTCCAATCATTTCAAAAGTTGAGTTCACTGTACTAAAATGGCCCCCACAGTCACCAGATCTCAACCCAATAGAGCATCTTTGGGATGTGGTGGAACGGGAGCTTCGTGCCCTGGATGTGCATCCCACAAATCTCCATCTGCAAGATGCTATCCTATCAATATGGGCCAACATTTCTAAAGAATGCTTTCAGCACCTTGTTGAATCAATGCCACGTAGAATTAAGGCAGTTCTGAAGGTGAAAGGGGGTCAAACACAGTATTAGTATGGTGTTCCTAATAATCCTTAAGGTGAATATCTATTCAAAATTGATTCAAATGTAGCCTATATACATTTAAAAATATATATATATTTAAAATGCAGAGAAACCAGGTTATGTTGAAGTTTATTGATTAACAGTAAAACATATCCATTAATTTAATTCATGCTTCTGTGTGATATTTCATTTCTTTGCAGGCTGGTTTCGTCAGCGATTTGGAAACCAAAGGAATGAGTTGGACCACGCACAACCACACACATGTTCTCAGGAGTGTTTGTCTGGACACTCCAGCTCCACATCCAGCCGCTCCATGTGCCCCTCTTCCTCTCGCTCCTCCAAACCTTCCACGTCAGCGAAGCCGTCGGCCTCAGAAAAGCCTCTGCCCTCTGTGCTCTCCTCATCCTTCCGCTCCGCTCACAGATATGACGTCTGTCTGTGTCACACTGAGAAGGACATTGATCTAGCACAGAGTTTGGCCTCTTTCCTCGAAGAGCCCTCTAAAGGTCTGCGCTGTTACCTGCAGGAGCGGGACTGTCCACCAGGAGGCGCTGTGTCCTCTGAGCTCCTGCAGGCCGTGCGGGACAGCCACTGCTGGGTGCTACTCGTCACTCCAGACTTTCTGAAGGATGATTGGTGCTTGTATCAGATGCACCAGGTCCTGTCTGAGGGGCCCATGTCCCAGAGGATCATCCCTACCGTCATAAACATGCCCAGATCCGAGCTCCCACTGGAGCTGCGCTTTCTCTTTACTGTGGATTTGAATACAAACAAAGAGTTTGGCTACACTCTAGTGTACAGGACGGTGCTTAATTGTGAGTAGAACATTTTGTATTTGTATTATCTTTATTTAGTGGTTGCAGGTTTTTTTTTTTGCAGGCAAAATTTTCTTGAATTGCATATAAAATTAACATAAGTTTTAACATAATTATATACATAATGATGCCTATTTGTCAGTCATAAATGGAACAGGTAAGATTTCTGCAACACTAACCCAGACAGAAACATAGTGTCAGGCCACATCTGGATTCCACATGTACCAGTTGTGGGCCGGATCTGGGCCGACACTGTGCTCTAAATACAATAACCACATTTGTCATCAATAAATCAAGTTTGTTACAATCTTACATTTCAACTGGTAGCTATATATATAAAATATATTTTAAAAAATTTGAGTGCAGAAATCTTATTTATGTATGATTTTATTTATGTGTGACTGGCAAATATGCGTCACAGTAAGTTTATTCATTTATCTTAAAGTCTCACTGAAGTGCTTGAAACGCTCAGTATTATTTAATGTGTTGACATAATTCCCACTGAAACAGGAAGACAGGGCGGGGCATATCAAACAGCTCTGCCCCTTTTTTAAAACAGCCAATAGTATTTAGTTTATATCACAGCTCAGTAAAGCAGCAGTTTCCTCCTAATCTCCTCCATATTGCTTTGAAATACAGCATTCTGTGCAGAATTCAAACGGGCCCGATATGTTTTCTGGTCTGCGTCGACTTGATCACATGATCCGCTCTGTGCTATTGTGTCTCTGGACCAGAGCTGCGGCGGTTCACTGACACTAACGTGAAACCAGACTTCATTCAGTCCAATGGAAAGCCTATTTACACGGTCCCCTATATAGTGCACTGTCTGACCTTACCTATCCCCTATATAGAGCACTGACCTATCGTTCCCTATCCCTTATATAGTGCACTGACTGATCGTTCCCTATCCCCTATATAGTGCACTGTCTGATCGTTCCCTATCCCCTATATAGTGCACTGTCTGACCTTACCTATCCCCTATATAGAGCACTGACTGATCGTTCCCTATCCCTTATATAGAGCACTGACTGATCGTTCCCTATCCCTTATATAGAGCACTGACTGATCGTTCCCTATCCCCTATATAGTGCACTGACTGATCGTTCCCTATCCCCTATATAGTGCACTGTCTGACCTTACCTATCCCCTATATATAGAGCACTGACTGATCGTTCCCTATCCCTTATATAGAGCACTGTCTGATCGTTCCCTATCCCTTATATAGAGCACTGACTGATCGTTCCCTATCCCATATATAGTGCACTGTCTGACCTTACCTATCCCCTATATAGAGCACTGTCTGATCGTTCCCTATCCCCTATATAGTGCACTGTCTGATCGTTCCCTATCCCCTATATAGTGCACTGTCTGACCTTACCTATCCCCTATATAGAGCACTGACTGATCGTTCCCTATCCCTTATATAGAGCACTGACTGATCGTTCCCTATCCCCTATATAGTGCACTGTCTGACCTTACCTATCCCCTATATAGAGCACTGACTGATCGTTCCCTATCCCCTATATAGTGCACTGACTGATCGTTCCCTATCCCCTATATAGTGCACTGACTGATCGTTCCCTATCCCTTATATAGAGCACTGACTGATCGTTCCCTATCCCCTATATAGAGCACTGACTGATCGTTCCCTATCCCCTATATAGTGCACTGTCTGATCGTTCCCTATCCCCTATATAGTGCACTGTCTGACCTTACCTATCCCCTATATAGAGCACTGACTGATCGTTCCCTATCCCTTATATAGAGCACTGACTGATCGTTCCCTATCCCTTATATAGAGCACTGACTGATCGTTCCCTATCCCCTATATAGTGCACTGACTGATCGTTCCCTATCCCCTATATAGTGCACTGTCTGACCTTACCTATCCCCTATATATAGAGCACTGACTGATCGTTCCCTATCCCTTATATAGAGCACTGTCTGATCGTTCCCTATCCCCTATATAGAGCACTGACTGATCGTTCCCTATCCCCTATATAGTGCACTGTCTGACCGTACCTATCCCCTATATAGAGCACTGTCTGATCGTTCCCTATCCCCTATATAGTGCACTGTCTGATCGTTCCCTATCCCCTATATAGTGCACTGTCTGACCTTACCTATCCCCTATATAGAGCACTGTCTGATCGTTCCCTATCCCCTATATAGTGCACTGTCTGATCGTTCCCTATCCCCTATATAGTGCACTGTCTGACCTTACCTATCCCCTATATAGAGCACTGACTGATCGTTCCCTATCCCTTATATAGAGCACTGACTGATCGTTCCCTATCCCCTATATAGTGCACTGTCTGACCTTACCTATCCCCTATATAGAGCACTGACTGATCGTTCCCTATCCCCTTATACAGAGCATTGACTGATCGTTCCCTATCCTTTATATAGAGCACTGACTGATCGTTCCCTATCCCCTATATAGTGCACTGACTGATCGTTCCCTATCCCCTATATAGTGCACTGTCTGACCTTACCTATCCCCTATATAGAGCACTGACTGATCGTTCCCTATCCCTTATATAGAGCACTGACTGATCGTTCCCTATCCCCTATATAGTGCACTGTCTGATCGTTCCCTTATCCCCTATATAGTGCACTGACTGATCGTTCCCTATCCCCTATATAGTGCACTGACTGATCGTTCCCTATCCCCTATATAGAGCACTGACTGATCGTTCCCTATCCCCTATATAGTGCACTGTCTGATCGTTCCCTATCCCCTATATAGTGCACTGTCTGACCTTACCTATCCCCTATATAGAGCACTGTCTGATCGTTCCCTATCCCCTATATAGTGCACTGTCTGATCGTTCCCTATCCCCTATATAGTGCACTGTCTGACCTTACCTATCCCCTATATAGAGCACTGACTGATCGTTCCCTATCCCTTATATAGAGCACTGACTGATCGTTCCCTATCCCCTATATAGTGCACTGTCTGACCTTACCTATCCCCTATATAGAGCACTGACTGATCGTTCCCTATCCCCTTATACAGAGCATTGACTGATCGTTCCCTATCCTTTATATAGAGCACTGACTGATCGTTCCCTATCCCCTATATAGTGCACTGACTGATCGTTCCCTATCCCCTATATAGTGCACTGTCTGACCTTACCTATCCCCTATATAGAGCACTGACTGATCGTTCCCTATCCCTTATATAGAGCACTGACTGATCGTTCCCTATCCCCTATATAGTGCACTGTCTGATCGTTCCCTTATCCCCTATATAGTGCACTGACTGATCGTTCCCTATCCCCTATATAGTGCACTGACTGATCGTTCCCTATCCCCTATATAGAGCACTGACTGATCGTTCCCTATCCCCTATATAGTGCACTGACTGATCGTTCCCTATCCCCTATATAGTGCACTGACTGATCGTTCCCTATCCCTTATATAGAGCACTGACTGATCGTTCCCTATCCCCTATATAGAGCACTATCTGATCGTTCCCTATCCCCTATATAGTGCACTGTCTGATCGTTCCCTATCCCCTATATAGTGCACTGATTGATCGATCCCTATCCCCTATATAGTGCACTGTTTTTGCATAGAATGAAAGTGAACTGTGACGCTCAGGTGAGTTGAGGTTGTAGCGATCCCGTGATCCCATGAGGCCACAGGAGAGGATTTATGAATGACAGTGAAGCGACAACATGGCCAATGTAGAGTGTCCGCATTACATTCACACTACACACATTCACACTATATAGAGCAGGGGTGCCCAAACTTTTTCCTATGAAGGGCCAAAAATCAAACTTGATTGAGAGCCGTGGGCCAAAAGTAAATTTTGCATCTTAAATCAAACTGTATTACATTAAAGTTGCTATGGGTTTATTTGTGTCATAATATTTAAAATAAATATAAAACAACTTTAATCTGATTAAGACAGCGTTTGGAGTGGAGTGCAAAAAAATCCGTTCCCTGAGTCCACGGCCTTTGCTGTTATTGAGTGAACACAAATAAAAGTAGACAGTTTACTGTTTATAATTACGTCTTGCTCTTAGCCTATCTGTATGGCTAAAAATGACAGAGTATTGTAAGCTGTTTGCGCTGGAATAAGGAAAAATCCATCAGAAGGCGACGACGATGTCGGACAGAGGGTTAAAGAAAACGTAGCCTATTTAGTTTCATATAGTTAGGCATGTCTAAATATTATAATCTTTTAATTTCATATGCTGATTATGAAAGTGAGCAGCATGAGTAAGGCACAATCAGATGCGCATATGTCTGAGGACATGGATTGAGCATTTCATTGAATTGTGTTTTCTAGAAAGTATTCATTTAAAATTAATTTCGTTTTGTATAAATTGTATTTTAATTTTGATAAATGTTTAATCAACTATTTGGCTGTATATTTAATAAATAAGAAGCAAACCAAGATCGTCGGGAATGGATCGACGTGCTGGTCTTTGAGCAAGGCTGAAACTATAGTGTCTTTCTGTTTTAATACATTTCTTAAATATATATGTCTTAATTACAGTCGACCTGTAGATAGTTATGATATTTGTGGTTGCACCAGGGTCCGTCATTATAAAGTTACGCCACTTTCCTTATTAGGAGAAAATATATGTTGTTTTAATGACATAAGATCTCATTATTAGACATACTTGAGTGGAAAAATAATAATATGTAGGCCCTATGTGGGGGCAATGCATGACCGTACCAGCTGACCTGTAAATGCGAAAAAATGTTTCCATTGCAGTTTTGCGAAAATGTCCTTTTTTGAATTGCCTGAAAAACCACCTCATGTGAGCGTAAAAACCTTTTGTGGGATATATGGGAGTTTTTGCGAAATTGACGCGTTTCCATTGGGCGTATTTTCAATTCGCAATTTAAATTTGCGCAATTTGAAGGGTAATGGAAATGCGGCTACTGTCTTGAAATGTCGGTGAGAAAGCGCATTGGAGCGTATATTGTTGACAATTTTGACGACGTCACGCATCACATCCACAAGCCCGACAGATTTAGCACCTAGTTGTTCTTGATGTAAAATGCAGTGGTACTTAACAACTTTTCCTCCACGTTCACTGACTCTCTGAGACACAAATGCAGTCCAGCGAGCAGCTCGTTAGCCTTCTGTTTGTTTTCCGCCTCGCCGCTGTACTTTGAGAAAGCTGCAGAATGTTTTCATAATGACGACGTATATTGTACTCCTTTAAAACAGCAACAGACTGTTTGCAAACTAGACATACTGCCTTTGATTTGACTTCTGTGAATAAAAACTCATCTTGCCAAGCTTTTTTTTAAATTTCTCTTGTCTGTGTGCCACTGCCTTGATTTCACCATTATTGCGTTTAATTTGTTGACGTTTATTGACGTCATGTGTCGCAAAGCACGCGGTGCTGCACCTTGAATTGCACATTTACAATATTTTTTTATTAATTTACATTTAATTTAAACATTTAATTTCAGTTTACTCTGTCGTAGTTCAACAATAAAACAAACAAAATTGTTATGTCAAATTAGACATGACAATCTGTGTCGAAGGTATCACCCCCCGCCCTCTCTCTCTCTCCCTCCCTCCCTCCCTCCCTCCCTCCCTCCCTCCCTCCCTCCCTCCCTCCCTCCCTCCCTCCCTCCCTCCCTCCCTCCCTCCCTCCCTCTCTCCCTCTCTCCCTCCCTCCCTCCCTCCCTCCCTCCCTCCCTCTCTCCCTCTCTCCCTCTCTCTCCCCCCCTCTCCCCTCGGACGGAACGGTGGGCCAAATCAAAGGTTACCACGGGCCAACTTTGGCCCGCGGGCCCTAGTTTGGGCATCTCTGATATAGAGCATACTCTTTTATCGGTACTTATTCAAAAGAAGTACCTACTCAAGAGAGTTCAGGATTTCCGACACAGCCAGTGTAATGAGGCAAGAGGAAACATGAACAAGATACAAAATTCAAGACACCAAAACATAGGGTTGCCACCTTCAGTGTGGCAAAATAAGGGACACCCATTCACGACACCTTTTTGGTGCACTTTAAAGGGATAGTTCATCCAAAACTAAAACATTCTGTCATCATTTACTCGCCCTCATGATGTTCCAAACCTGTATGAGTTTCTTTCTTCTGCTGAACACAAAAGAAGATATTTTGAAGAAGGTTTGTACCCAGGCTGCTCTGGGGGCACCATTGACTTCCATAGTAGGAATGAATCTTCCAATGAGTTCAACATAAAGAAATGTACACATGTTCGGAGCAACTTGAGGGTGAGTATATGATGACAGAATTTACATCTTTGGGTGAACTGTGCCTTTAAGCAGTCATTCTGAACCAGTAATCACTTTTTTGACAATTCTGAAATGCAATTTTTTTTTAAAGGAATTTACTTAAATTATGACTATACTGTATTATTATGTAATTATTTGTCCCATTTTTATCTAAATATTTTATTTTAAATGTCATAAACTTAATATGACAGGATTATTTATTATGTATATTAATATAGCCTAGCTAAATGATAAATTAATAAAAACCTTAATTAGGTTATAATCTATTAAGTACCTGTCTAAAAATATAATAATTATGTCTGCCAAGCTCTGATAACCATGTATGGAATATTAATATTAATATTAATATAGCCCATTATCCATTTAAAAAAAAACCATAGGCATATATAAGAAAAGGTAAGAGAAGAAGCTGGAGCAGTCCCAAAAATCCAAATGTGCCTGGGAGCTCCATGCTCTCAGACCTCCCCGGCCAACCCAGGGAGGATGCCTCGTCCGAGCAAAGACGGACTCAAAATGGGCCATCTGGTTATTGACGAAAGGGGGGGGGGGGTTAGGGGGGAGACCGACCGGAGAACCACAGGGTTGAAGGCAGTCACCCAAAGCCCAGCAGAGACCCCTCCGGGCGGGTAAGAGATGAAGCTGGAGCAGAGACCCCCCCTGGAGGAGAGGGAACCAGGGTGTCTGTGGCGGTCACCCAAGCCCAGCATAGGCACACAACAGCCGGTCAGAACCAGAGTGTTCAAAGCGGTCACCCAAAATAAACCAAGTCCCAAATATCCAAATGCGCCTGGGAGCTCCATGCTCTCAGACCTCCCTGGCCAACCCAGGGAGGATGCCTCGTCCTGGGCACGGTCAGATGGTTGGGGCCCTCTTGGAGGGTGGTTCCGAGCAAAGACGGACTCAAAACGGGCCATCCGGTTATTGACGAAAGGGGGGGAAAGACCGACCGGAGAACCACAGGGTTGTAGGCAGTCACCCAAAGCCCAGCAGAGACCCCTCTGGGCGGGTAAGAGATGAAGCTGGAGCAGAGACCCCCCCTGGAGGAGAGGGAGCCAGGGTGTCTGTGGCGGTCACACAAGCCCACCAGAGGCCTCTCTGGGCGGATAAGAGAAGAAGCTGAAGCAGAGACCCTCTGGAGGAGAGGGAACCAAGGTGTCTGTGGCGGTCACACAAGCCCACCAGAGGCCTCTCTGGGCGGGTAAGATAAGCCCAAGCCCAGCACAAAAGCGGATGTGTGTGTCAGCGCTGCTGCTTTAAGTCAGTCAGTCTGAGACACTGAAATGCTTCTCTGTAAAGTGTGCAGTTGGCCTGAGGTTCATCACGAGTTACTGGAGAGACCCATTGATACCTTTTTTTCTATTCAGCCCTATATCTGGAGATCCTCTTGCGTTCGCGAGCGCAACATGTTTTTAAAAACCGCACAAGTTTACAGCTCATGTTCTCGAGACTCTGCCGCTATGGCAACAAAGCCGCAAAAACGCAATCACGCGCAAATGAGCTTTTCTACTACTTATTGTGGAATTGATTTTCTTATATTTGCTATCAGTAGCCTATTCTCCACGCTGCAAAATCCTTATGTGTTTATTGAACTATGTATCAAACCCGTATTGGTTTGATACGGGACGCGTCATTTTGCTTGTAAATACGGGACGATTCCGTATTTCACGGGACGGGTGGCAACCCTAACATGAAACCAAATCTAATTCAGATATGTTGACCCTTTTAAGAAGTGTGCTTAAACGTGTACTGTTGTGTAGGCTACCTACATTTAAAAATCTGTACTTGAAGATAACGTGCCATATCATACACCCGATGCAATGCGGCGCGACTCAAGTGTGTTCTGCTGGTTTTATCCTGACGCAGTTCTCATGTTCACCTCCAGCTCCAGCTCCTCGTTGTTTAAATATCAAATGCACTGGCGCATCTGTTCACCCATGGGCGTCTGGTCTGAACACCAGGTGTGATCAGGAGCATTGTTGGAGTGTTGCTATTGTGAGGAACTGAAAACCACTGACCATTGACCAACACACACCTGCTCTAAAGTCAATAGCGCAGTATTTGTGTGTTATTTAAAGGCTGTGTTAGTAATATGAGCCTATAGGTGAAGCACAACGTGCATACACTCTGATTATTACACACACAGGGACGGGCAGCAACACACACACATGCCAAATATTAAAAATAAAAGGATTACAATGTAAAAGATTATTATCGTGTACATAAAGATAAAAATGCCTACATGTCATAATGGATTGTCAATGTATGGATCAGAATCGACGAATGAAATTGGCGAATTATGTGGCAATACACACATGTATTTAAACCAAGCGGAAGTGACTTAAACTGCAATTCATCGACTGGCCACTAGAGACAGACTCCAGAAGGAGCAGAATCTCATTGAGCTCATGTTAAAATGCCCAACTTTACAGCAGAAGAACACATGTTTACAGTCTGGGACAAATTGTGGTTTTGGTCTATACGGCTAATTTTATGGACACTACGTCCATATTTTTTTACAGTCTATGATTTAAATTGACTCGTCAGGTTGAGGGTGTCTATATTTCCGCTCTCATGTAAATAGTGAATCCGCCATGGCACGAGCGCAACTGGCTTTTAAAGGGAAAGGGGAATGAGACTCTGATTGGTTTATTGCACGTTACGCCCAAAACACACCCATGACTCATTAAGAGATGAGGGACAACCCTTTTGGACCATGCGCCTGACGTGCTGAACATTTTTCCCCGTCGTTAAACTAGCAAAAGGTTGAGACACACCCTAAGTGCCCCTGCGCTTCAGACCATCCACTCAGACCATTAAAATAAGGCCCAATATAATATTAAGAAATAATAGGCCACTTAAAGGGATAGTTCAACCAAAAATGAAAATTACCCCATCCTAGGTGTCTATGACATTCTTCTTTCAGACGAACACAATCGGAGTTCAATTAAAAAATGTCCTGGCTCTTCCAAGCTTTATAATGGCAGTGAATGGCTGTTTCTGTTTTGAAGTCCATAAAAGTGCATCTATCCATCATATAACTGCTCCACACGGCTCCAGGGGTTAATAAAGGCCTTCTGGAGTGAAGCGATGCGTTTGTGTAAGAATTTTTTTTTATTTTTAAAACGTTACAAACTGTAATCTTCCGCTAACTGTCGTACGAGTTTTCACGAGAGACTCCGGCGTAGCGTAAGTTCAAGTGCTGGACGCAGAAGCACAGAGGATAGAGCAAAACAAAACTTGGTTTGTAAAGTTTTAAATATGTATAACGCATGGCTTCGCTTCAGAAGGCCTTATGAACCCCCCGGAGCCGTGTGGAGCACGTTTATGATGGATAGATGCACTTTTATGGACTTCAAAACAGAAACACAAGAGGAGATTTGCTGAATGTCTCTTTCAAAATGGCGATGTCTGCTTCCAAACAGGACAAAAAAAAGTACCATTAACCCTCAAGCCACCCTTGCATAACTTTTTTTTAAATAAATGTTATATCACCATCTTTGATAAAATTAATTATATCAATTTATGCATTTTCTGGTTATTTTTGGGGTATTAATGAATTTATTTACCTCTAAAAGTACCATATTTTTTAATGTATAATATGTTTATTTTTATGTTATATTTAATATTTCTTTAACTTCAGTAAAAAAAAGAACATATCAGCAAGTCCAGAGAGCCAAAACCTAAAAATGTGGTGACTTTGGTGACATCTGGTGACCTATGATGGTATTAATTTCTTTTTAGATCTAAAATATCAATAGCCAGATGGCAATAACTCAATCGCTGCATATGGGCTGAACTCTGTAAACCAATGTTTTAACAATTTTTTAAAACTTTTTTTATTTTAAAAAATTGCCCAGTTATTGGCTTATTTAATTCCTTTGTTTGTGTATGTGTGAGTGACTGTTTTTTATTTGACAAAAATAAAAAAAAATAAAACTCACTCTGTTATAGGCTCATTCAATGGCTTTCAATGCAATGCTTTTGTGGATGTGTGTGTGTGTGTGTGTGTGTGTGTGTGTGTGCGTGTTTGCCACATTGAGAATGTTGTATAGGCTCACTCCTTCATTTGTGTGTATGTATGATATGCATTGTGTTGGATTTATTGATTTTAATTGGACAAATAAAAAAAAATTAAATTTTTTCCATTCATTCCTATGGGTGCCCATTTTTGTCTTTTTTTTTTCAAGCACTTAACATTGTAGAATCGAGTCAATTTTTTGTATGTGTTCAGGTGGCAAATTTAGGAAAAGTAGCCGAGTCTTGTACTGCTCAGATTAAGGAAAGTATTTAAAAAAATACAACAAAAAAAATGATTGTGCCCTCGTTTGTCCAGAAGACGGCTTTAGGGTTAATGCAACTCATGTGCAACTTTCTTACAATAGTCTATTAACTAAAGGTTTTACCATTTCTCTTGATGTGTCATGCTTTACTTTCAACCGTGCCAGAAATAAATTTTTCGCATGATTTGTATTCCTCCTGTTTATGTTCTCATATACAGGAAATATTGTTTTGCTGTGCCACAGTCCCCCATCAGAGACAAAGCCTAATTTCTGTACGCCAGACGGGAAGGTTTACATTTCAAACTTTCCCACACTGCTTTTGGTAGACTCTTGTAGCTGTTTTGTCACATCTGGAAACAAATGATAGATTCTCAAAATGTTTCTTTCTTGTCTTTTTTTTTTATTACAGATTTGAAGGACAACGTGTGAGAAGGAAAATCCCAGCAATGCGTCTCAGTCAGACAGCTGAGAGGCTCGTTCATTGTATTCACGGCAATGACAATATCCTCCACTTCCAAGAAGTGACATCCAATCCAAGTTGTACCATATCTCCTCCTTTTGTTTCCCATATCAAGACTTTTATGATTGTGTTGTGAAATGAGCCCTAGATGGCATTAGAAAGTCACCATACATGAGCTCCAGCATGATGAGACATATGTTCCTCTTTCTGATTTTAGGTCAAAGTCAGATTAGAGAAAGTGCTTATGCAATATACCCTACAAAAAATACACCCACACACACATGCATGTGCACAGAAGACAATTCAAACAGATGTATAAATGACATGATTTGAATGTACTGTAATGAAGAATCTCATCAGTGTTACGAGTGTTTCATACGCAGATATTATCGATACCACAGATACCACAGATGGTTGCATTTGTTTGTGTGCCTTGAGGAAGACGTTTCACTGGCATTGCAATGCTTTCAGACGCGTTTTAAGCCACAGTTGGATATGCCATGTAAACCAACAGGACACCTCAAAGAACTGCAAAGCTATGATTAAATGTTCTTGGCAAATAACACGTCACATGTCGTAATCCCCACTGGCAAATGTGGCTTCAAGCGTTCAACGCAGTTTCAATAAAGCCTTGGATAATTGTAAAATACTACTGTATACACTTTCCTTTGTCAGGCACAGGAAGTAGCCGCCCTGCGGGTCCACAGCTGAAGTCAGAGAAGCAGAACTGTAAGTGTGTGCATAATTGCAAAACCTTAGATGATCTGAGAGGAACACCTCTTAGAAAGAGCTGGATTGTCGGGGGATTAAATGAGATTATGTTGCATTTAAAATTAAGCCCACTCTGATACAATGCTCACGTTGTATATATATAGATGTCCCTTTAAGACCTTTGCTAGCAACAGTTCACCTCTTTATCTTTCACAATAGAAACAAGGAGTTTCAGTCCATCTATAATGGTCGGTGAAAGATAAAGAGAGAGAGATGGATCAATTCATGGACTTTTTGCCTCTTCAAGGCCTCTAAGAGACTGATGATCAGTGCTGGGCACGTTACTTTAAAAAAGTACTTAGTTATAGTTACTAGTTACTTCTTACAAATAGTAACTGAGTTACATCATTATAAAAGTAACTAATTACCAGGGAAAGTAACTACTGTGTTACTTTTTTTCCTCTTCAAATGTTCAAATATGTCAAATAACTTGGATACCCCCAATATTAAAGGTATACTATGTAACTTTTTTCGCCACTAGAGGGCGTACATTCAAAACAACAACAACGTCTTAGCTTGATGACGATGTGAATGAGCGTTGAATGATGGGATCTGTCGTCTTCAACTCCACCGCTGATGGTAATCAATCACACGGGAATCAGAAATCATGCTCATGGATGAGGTAAAGTAATAGTTTTATAAATGTTGCGTTTGACGACATGATTTTCTTTCACTATAATGAATTAGCCGCAAGTAAAGTAAGGTTTAATACTAATTGGTTGTCATAGATGTTACTGTATTTCTCGAATTCAATTCAAAACTAACTTTTTGGTAAAACAAAAACAACAAAAATAACAATAAAACCCTAAAGCTACAGTATAAACAACAAATGTACATTTACCAGTTCTTAACATGCCTTGAAGTATTCACAGTGAACATGACCTCACCATGTTTCACATCATATGCATAGACAATAAGACATTCAAACAATAAGACTAGCACTGTTGTTTGATATAAACAAATCACACGTTTTCTGTCAGTATAGGAATTAAACCAATTACTCACCTGTCTATTAAAACACATGCAAGATCGGTGTCTCTGTCTAGTTGAAGTTTTTCGCGAAGTTCTCTCCATTTTGAAAATGCCACACCGATGTTGATCCTGGTTGTATTTCTCTTCTTGTCCCAAAATCGTCTTGGGTCATTTGGTTGACCTATACGTTTACGTTTATGGGACTTGTCTTTGTCGACAGAATCAGCTGCAAACGGCAAAGAATAATTGTGTTCCATAACGACTGCGCGAAACAAACTACCGGTAGTTGCTTGATAGACGCTACACCGTCCGCATTTGTCCACGAGGCTATATGCTGCCATGGTTTCTTCGGCAACCGAGCGGAAACCGAGGGTAACGCGGAAATGACGCCATTGACTGGCGACTCCTTGACTCCTATTCACACGTCCCGGTACCTTGGTTAAAATCGCAATTTTCTCACAATTTACAAATAGTTGGAAACATTTGAGATATTGTAAGTACTCAACTGAACAAAATATATAACACTGGCCTAGTGGTTTATGGATATTTTACTACTAAAATCCTACATAGTGGACCTTTAAATATGTTAAATGAATGAATTGGACACTACATAGAATAAAGTATTATTATAAAACATTGTACATTAATGTACACTATTGTAATGTTGCTGTGGGACAATGTGAGAGACACCTATCAAATTCAATACATTATTGTAAATATTATCAGTAGACCTACTGTAGTGTAAATATTGTGTAAATATTATCAGTACTATACTACTCCTTTTGTAGTGGAGCTCATGTTATCACTAATTTTGTGGCGTCATGTGATGATGTGAGGCTTCATTCGATTAGAATTACTGGCCACCGAAGTGGAGAGACTCTTTCTTCCTGGGAATAAGTTGCACGTTAATAAACATTCTTACCTTTCACCTCAACGAGGGAAGAGTAGCGCTTATACGGTGGCATTAAAAAGTATGTGAACCGCTTGCAGAATCTGTGAAAATGGGAACAATTTGAACTAAATAAGAGGGATCATACAAAATGCATGTTATTTTTTATTTAGTACTGTCCTGAATAAGATATTTTACATAAAAAATGTTTACATATAGTCCACAAGCTGAATTTATTCAAATAACCCTGAGAAAAAGTTTCTGAGCCATTGATTCTCAGTGCTGTGTGTCGTTCCCTGATGATCCACGGCTGTTTTTTTGTTTTGTTTTGTGATGGTTGTTCACGAGTCCCTTGTTTGTCCTGAGCAGTTAAACTGCCCAATGTTCTTCAGAAAAATCCTCCAAGTCCTGCACATTCTTCAGGTTTCCAGCCTCTTTTTCATATTTGAACCCTCTCCAGCAATGACTGTATGATTTTAAGATCCATCTTTTCACACTGAGGGACTCAAACACAACTACTAAACAAGGTTCAAACATTCACTGATGCTCCAGAAGGACACACAATGCATTAAGAGCCGCGGGTGAAAACCTATTGAATTTGAAAATCAAGGTAAATTGTACTTAATTTGTCTTCCAGGAAACATGCAAGTGTCTTCAGTTGCTTCTGAAGGGCAGTACTAAATTAAAAAAATATATATTTAAACAAAATAAGAAAAATTTGGACATCTTCATCCTGTTCAAAAGTTTTCACCCCCGGGCTCTTAATGCATTGTGTGTCCTTCTGGAGCATCAGTGAATGTTTGAACCTTGTTTAGTAGTTGTGTTTGAGTCCCTCAGTGTGAAAAGATGGATCTTAAAATCATACAGTCATTGCTGGAGAGGGTTCAAATATGAAAAAGAGGCTGGAAAACTGAAGAATGTGCAGGACTTGGAGGATGTCCCTTTAAGACCTTTGCTAGCAACAGTTCACCTCTTTATCTTTCACAATAGAAAAAAGGAGTTTCAGTCCATCTATAATGGTCGGTGAAAGATAAAGAGAGAGAGATGGATCAATTCATGGACTTTTTGCCTCTTCAAGGCCTCTAAGAGACTGATGATCAGTGTTGGGCACGTTACTTTAAAAAGGTAATTAGTTATAGTTACTAGTTACTTCTTACAAATAGTAACTGAGTTACATCATTATAAAAGTAACTAATTACCAGGGAAAGTAACTACTGTGTTACTTTTTTTTTTCTTCAAATGTTTAATTATGTCAAATAACTTGGATACCCCCAATATTAAATATGTTAAAGGTGCCCTAGAATGAAAAATTGAATTAACCCTGGCATAGTTGAATAAAACGAGTTCAGTACATGGACATCACATACAGTGAGTCTCAAACACCATTGCTTCCTCCTTCATATGTAAATCTCGTTTGTGAAAAACACCACGGAAAAACAGGCGAATCTCAACATAACACAGACAGTGACGCAACCGTCGGGATCATTAATATGTACGCCCCCAACATTTGTATATGCCAGCACATGTAAGGCCAAGCGGAACTGCACAGCCGAATCATCGAGAGTTCTGCAGGTATTGTGAAGAAACAAGCGTCACGCGAGGATAGAGAAAATGACACATCATGGAAATAAATGTTATGTTCCAGGGTGTGCAGGGGACATGAGAACTTTTCATACCCTTCCCACAGAACAAAACTGTCAACAGGCATGGTTGATGTTTATCTATAACCGGATACCATGACAATTTAATTCAAAGTTGTTCGTTTGCTCAGCCTATTTCACCATGGACAGCTTTTCTAACCCGGCTGGGACAATATCAAACAGGCTTCACTCAGCGGCTGTAAAACCTATTGAATTTGAAAATCAAGGTAAATTGTACTTAATTTGTCTTCCGGGAAACATGCAAGTATCTTCTGTTGCTTCTGAAGGGCAGTGCTAAAGGAAAAAAAATTATATTTAAAAAAATTTTTTGGACATCTTCATCCTGTTCAAAAGTTTTCACCCGCGGCTCTTAATGCATTGTGTGTCCTTCTGGAGCATCAGTGAATGTTTGAACCTTGTTTAGTAGTTGTGTTTGAGTCCCTCAGTTGAAAAGATGGATCTTAAAATCATACAGTCATTGCTGGAGAGGGTTCAAATATGAAAAAGAGGCTGGAAAACTGAAGAATGTGCAGGAGCTGGAGGATTTTTCTGAAGAACATTGGGCAGTTTAACTGCTCAGGACAAACAAGGGACTCGTGAACAACCATCACAAAACAAAAAACAGCCGTGGATCATCAGGGAACGACACACAGCACTGAGAATCAATGGTTCAGAAACTTTTTATCAGGGTTATTTGTATAAATTCAGCTATTTTTTTGTCTTGTGGACTATATGTAAACATGTTTTATGTAAAATATCTTATTCAGGAGAGTACTAAATTAAAAATAACATGCATTTTATATGATCCCTCTTATTTAGTTAAAATTATTCCCATTTTCACAGATTCTGCAAGCGGTTCACATACTTTTTCATGCCACTGTACTTCCAGTTTGCGAAAGCTACTTTTGAAGTTGTTGGACTTGCCACCGCTCTGACTCCTCCTGGTCGTTGGTGTGTGTGACTGTGCTTATTCGTGTGTGTGTGTGTGTGTGTGTGTGTGTGAACTCAACCTATCAACCTTGTCTCCCACCCACCAATCATCATCAGTTATGTCTACCAGTGAGCTCAATTATAGTAATGCCGCATTTTATTCTCAGTAACTCTAACGGCGTTGTAACGGGAGAAACAGTAATTTGTTTGATTTCTCGTTACTGAAAAAAAATATTCCGTTAGTAACGCCGTTTATCTATAATGCTGTTATTCCCAACACTGCTGATGAGAATACTATACACTGTAAAAAAATCTCAGTAAAAAAAAAAAAAACAACCGGCAGCTGTGTAGACTGGGTAAACCCAGCCCGATCTGCCGACGATTTGATTTCGCCCTGCAGCTCAGGCTGGAAACCTGTACATATTTCTACTGCTTCTGTTACATATTTGCGAGGACCAATCCCAAAACGGCTTATCCACCTGGCGTGCTATTGGTGGGTTTAACACGATGACAGATAGAGAAGCGATGGATCGTTGGTCTGATTGGTTGAAGCACTATCCAATTTCGTACAGAGGCCACAGACTTCATGTGCACTTTCGGTCTTGTGGACTTACAATGGCCGCTGCGTGCGCATGTCCGTTAAGTCCACGGGACTGTAGGGTGTCCCGTTCGTCATTTAAGCTTAGAGTAAGTTCGTGAGCTACGCAGAGGACTTCTACCCGGCAGTCAGAGCGGCATTACGTCGTGAAAGTGTGGACTCGGAGGAAGACCGTGAGGGTTTATGGTGCCATTTGGGACAGGTCCAGAGTCATTTGAACTATGCCCGTTGATCACGCCTCTTGTGGTCTGATTGGCTGAAGGACTATCCAATTGCGTACAGAGTCACTAATATTCAATCTTAAAGGGTTAATTTTTTAGCATTAAGCTTTGTATCAGTAGAAACCCGGTAGTATATTCGAATTATGGTACTTTCCCTCCTCATGTCCCCCTGAGACGAGAGAATTATGCATTTTATTTCTGGAAAAAAATCATCCGATGAGGATTTTTTGGTAGAGCTAGTTCTGCCTGTTATCAACCCGCCCACAGGGGAGAGATCTCACTCACAGAATGTAAATGCTCACGGCCGCTCAGCTCATAATGGAGCGGTGCAGAGCAAAGTGAGTGTTTCAACTTTTCAATGAATTCCTATGAAAGTTAAGCTTCCATATGCGATCTGATAACGCGCCAGACTGGACATGCGCTGAGAATGACAGCCGCGCTTACCTCAGCTCTGCTCAGCTCTTCTCTCGTGATGAATGAGATCTGACTCCTCCTGTGACGTGACTTTCGTTCGGCTCACTCACACGTTCAGTTTTTAATTGTAGTGTTTATTCTCTAACTGAACTAAATTATTGTATTATTATGAAGATCAAAACGACGGTGGGGGCGGTGCCGCGGTGGGCAAGTGATAATCAGTGGCCGTGGCTTTGGGAGTGGCCTCGTAGGGCAGCGAAGCAAGTGCATTCTAATGGTGCGTTCACACCAGACGCGATTCGCACGAGTGATTTACATGTAAAGTCAATGCAGAGACACGAAATGTCATTCTGCGGCGCGATTCGCGCGATTGAAGCGGCAAGATTCGCGCGAATCGCTCAAGTTGAAAAATCTGAACTTTGGCAGATATTTCGCGCCGCGTTAACCAATCATGAGCTTGCTCTAGTAGTGACGCATTTACAAGCGGAGGCAGAAATCCCAACAACAATGGAGGACAAGATAATCGTGGCTGCATGTGGATACCCGGAGCTGTATGATACATCATCCTATCACTACAGGAACAGGAATAAAAAGGATCTTTCTTGGAAGAAAGTGAGTTACCCTCTCAACAAAATCTATGTCAGCCATTTCACAACGAGACAGGAGCAGAAAAAAAGAGCCAGAGCCAGCGGCAAATGTGAGAAGGACTAGCCGAGGAAAGGCGGGTCTCCCCGGGTAAACGAGCGTGGAATGTCACTGATCGCCTGGATCTTACAACTCCGAAAACGCCAGATAAAATGCTCAAATAGGCACTCTTTTTATAAATTAACCACAGATTTGAGCTTTAAACAACTATATTATCGCCTGAAAAAGTCTTTAAACTACGTTTTGTCACACATGAATAGTAGTATTTTTTACAAAAAAGACGTCAAGTGACCATATAGGCTCATATAGGGCAGAAGCCCCTCCTATGACGCGAATTTGCGTCTGTTGTGTAGTTGTCACACGTGAATTTCACGCGCGATTCGCGCAAATTTCCTTCGCGAATGAAGCGAGTAAACTCAAAATGTTCAAGCGTCCACGCGCGAATCGCGTCCGGTGTGAACGCCACATTAGAGTTGTTGTCTTTCATCCACATGAGACAAAAATACATTTTCTGTCTTTTCTCGGTCTAGAAGGCACCAAATTAAAAAATAATTTCACATTTCTACTACAAAAATGACCCCGTATAAATACACATTCATCTTCCCAGCGCTGAAGTGCACCTCTAAGATGTTTTATATTGAGCTTGGTCTGGTGATAGCCAGACAAGCAGCCGTGGTGAACTTCAACATTTCAGGTTTTACGAAACAGCACTTTATTTTACTGTTTATTTTAAAGTTCAAAATCGTATATTTTAAAGTTTTATATTGTAATAATTACATGTTCACTGTATTCAATTTACATTACATTTATGGTAAAAAAAAAAAAAAAACATTTAATTAACTGAAATGTTAAATTACCAACCTACTGAACTACTAATATCTGTTATGTACCTTTGATATATATATCTGTATTAGGGGTGGCACGGTACATGGAAAAAAACCGAACCGTTCGGTTATAACAGAAACTAATATTTACTGGATGGTCATATACCTTTCACCGCTAGATGGGGGAAAATATCACACAGTGTAGCTTTAAACAAATTAAGAAAAATTTGGACATCTTCATCCTGTTCAAAAGTTTTCACCCCCGGCTCTTAATGCATTGTGTGTCCTTCTGGAGCATCAGTGAATGTTTGAACCTTGTTTAGTAGTTGTGTTTGAGTCCCTCAGTGTGAAAAGATGGATCTTAAAATCATACAGTCATTGCTGGAGAGGGTTCAAATATGAAAAAGAGGCTGTAAAACTGAAGAATGTGCAGGACTTGGAGGATGTCCCTTTAAGACCTTTGCTAGCAACAGTTCACCTCTTTATATTTCACAATAGAAACAAGGAGTTTCAGTCCATCTATAATGGTCGGTGAAAGATAAAGAGAGAGAGAGATGGATCAATTCATGGACTTTTTGCCTCTTCAAGGCCTCTAAGAGACTGATGATCAGTGTTGGGCACGTTACTTTAAAAAAGTAATTAGTTATAGTTACTAGTTACTTCATACAAATAGTAACTGAGTTACATCATTATAAAAGTAACTAATTACCAGGGAAAGTAACTACTGTGTTACTTTTTTTTTCTTCAAATGTTTAATTATGTCAAATAACTTGGATACCTCCAATATTAAATATGTTAAAGGTGCCCTAGAATGAAAAATTGAATTAACCCTGGCATAGTTGAATAAAACGAGTTCAGTACATGGACATCACATACAGTGAGTCTCAAACACCATTGCTTCCTCCTTCATATGTAAATCTCGTTTGTGAAAAACACCACGGAAAAACAGGCGAATCTCAACATAACACAGACAGTGACGCAACCGTCGGGATCATTAATATGTACGCCCCCCAACATTTGTATATGCCAGCACATGTAAGGCCAAGCGGAACTGCACAGCCGAATCATCGAGAGTTCTGCAGGTATTGTGAAGAAACAAGCGTCACGCGAGGATAGCGAAAATGACACATCATGGAAATAAATGTTATGTTCCAGGGTGTGCAGGGGACATGAGAACTTTTCATACCCTTCCCACAGAACAAAACTGTCAACAGGCATGGTTGATGTTTATCTATAACCGGATACCATGACAATTTAATTCAAAGTTGTTCGTTTGCTCAGCCTATTTCACCATGGACAGCTTTTCTAACCCGGCTGGGACAATATCAAACAGGCTTCACTCAGCGGCTGTAAAACCTATTGAATTTGAAAATCAAGGTAAATTGTACTTAATTTGTCTACCGGGAAACATGCAAGTATCTTCTGTTGTTTCTGAAGGGCAGTACTAAATGAAAAAAAATTATATTTAAACAAAATATTTGGACATCTTCATCCTGTTCAAAAGTTTTCACCCCCGGGCTCTTAATGCATTGTGTGTCCTTCTGGAGCATCAGTGAATGTTTGAACCTTGTTTAGTAGTTGTGTTTGAGTCCCTCAGTTGAAAAGATGGATCTTAAAATCATACAGTCATTGCTGGAGAGGGTTCAAATATGAAAAAGAGGCTGGAAAACTGAAGAATGTGCAGGAGCTGGAGGATTTTTCTGAAGAACATTGGGCAGTTTAACTGCTCAGGACAAACAAGAGACTCAAGAACAACCATCACAAAACAAAACAAAAAACAGCCGTGGATCATCAGGGAACGACACACAGCACTGAGAATCAATGGTTCAGAAACTTTTTATCAGGGTTATTTGTATAAATTCAGCTATTTTTTTGTTATGTGGACTATATGTAAACATGTTTTATGTAAAATATCTTATTCAGGAGAGTACTAAATTAAAAATAACATGCATTTTATATGATCCCTCTTATTTAGTTAAAATTATTCCCATTTTCACAGATTCTGCAAGCGGTTCACATACTTTTTCATGCCACTGTACTTCCAGTTTGCGAAAGCTACTTTTGAAGTTGTTGGACTTGCCACCGCTCTGACTCCTCCTGGTCGTTGGTGTGTGTGACTGTGCTTATTCGTGTGTGTGTGTGTGTGTGTGTGTGTGTGTGTGTGTGTGTGTGTGTGTGTGTGTGTGTGTGTGTGTGTGAACTCAACCTATCAACCTTGTCTCCCACCAATCATCATCAGTTATGTCTACCAGTGAGCTCAATTATAGTAATGCCGCATTTTATTCTCAGTAACGCTAACAGCGTTGTAACGGGAGAAACAGTAATTAGTTTGATTTCTCGTTACTGAAAAAAATTATTCCGTTAGTAACGCCGTTTATCTATAATGCTGTTATTCCCAACACTGCTGATGAGAATACTATACACTGTAAAAAAAATCTCAGTAAAAAAAAATAAAAAACACGGCAGCTGTGTAGACTGGGTAAACCCAGCCCGATCTGCCGACGATTTGATTTCGCCCTGCAGCTCAGGCTGGAAACCTGTACATATTTCTACTGCTTCTGTTACATATTTGCGAGGACCAATCCCAAAATGGCTTATCCACCTGGCGCGCTATCGGCAGGTTTAACACGATGACAGATAGAGAAGCGATGAATCGTTGGTCTAATTGGTTGAAGGACTATCCAATTTCGTACAGAGGCCACAGACTTCATGTGCACTTTCGGTCTTGTGGACTTACAATGGCCGCTGCGTGCGCATGTCCGTTAAGTCCACGGGACCGTAGGGTGTCCCGTTCGTCATTTAAGCTTAGAGTAAGTTCGTGAGCTACGCAGAGGACTTCTACCCGGCAGTCAGAGCGGCATTACGTCGTGAAAGTGTGGACTCGGAGGAAGACCGTGAGGGTTTATGGTGCCATTTGGGACAGGTCCAGAGTCATTTGAACTATGCCCGTTGATCACGCCTCTTGTGGTCTGATTGGCTGAAGGACTATCCAATTGCGTACAGAGTCACTAATATTCAATCTTAAAGGGTTACTTTTTTAGCATTAAGCTTTGTATCAGTAGAAACCCGGTAGTATATTCAAATTATGATACTTTCCCTCTTCATGTCCCCCTGAGACGAGAGAATTATGCATTTTATTTCTGGAAAAAAATCATCCGATGAGGATTTTTTGGTAGAGCTAGTTCTGCCTGTTATCAACCCGCCCACAGGGGAGAGATCTCACTCACAGAATGTAAATGCTCACGGCCGCTCAGCTCATAATGGAGCGGTGCAGAGCAAAGTGAGTGTTTCAACTTTTCAATGAATTCCTATGAAAGTTAAGCTTCCATATGCGATCTGATAACGCGCCAGACTGGACACGCGCTGAGAATGACAGCCGCGCTTACCTCAGCTCTGCTCAGCTCTTCTCTCGTGATGAATGAGATCTGACTCCTCCTGTGACGTGACTTTCGTTCGGCTCACTCACACGTTCAGTTTTTAATTGTAGTGTTTATTCTCTAACTGAACTAAATTATTGTATTATTATGAAGATCAAAACGACGGTGGGGGCGGTGCCGCGGTGGGCAAGTGATAATCAGTGGCCGTGGCTTTGGGAGTGGCCTCGTAGGGCAGCGAAGCAAGTGCATTCTAATGGTGCGTTCACACCAGACGCGATTCGCACGAGTGATTTACATGTAAAGTCAATGCAGAGACACGAAATGTCATTCTGCGGCGCGATTCGCGCGATTGAAGCGGCAAGATTCGCGCGAATCGCTCAAGTTGAAAAATCTGAACTTTGGCAGATATTTCGCGCCGCGTTAACCAATCATGAGCTTGCTCTAGTAGTGACGCATTTACAAGCGGAGGCAGAAATCCCAACAACAATGGAGGACAAGATAATCGTGGCTGCATGTGGATACCCGGAGCTGTATGATACATCATCCTATCACTACAGGAACAGGAATAAAAAGGATCTTTCTTGGAAGAAAGTGAGTTACCCTCTCAACAAAATCTATGTCAGCCATTTCACAACGAGACAGGAGCAGAAAAAAAGAGCCAGAGCCAGCGGCAAATGTGAGAAGGACTAGCCGAGGAAAGGCGGGTCTCCCCGGGTAAACGAGCGTGGAATGTCACTGATCGCCTGGATCTTACAACTCCGAAAACGCCAGATAAAATGCTCAAATAGGCACTCTTTTTATAAATTAACCACAGATTTGAGCTTTAAACAACTATATTATCGCCTGAAAAAGTCTTTAAACTACGTTTTGTCACACATGAATAGTAGTATTTTTTACAAAAAAGACGTCAAGTGACCATATAGGCTCATATAGGGCAGAAGCCCCTCCTATGACGCGAATTTGCGTCTGTTGTGTAGTTGTCACACGTGAATTTCACGCGCGATTCGCGCAAATTTCCTTCGCGAATGAAGCGAGTAAACTCAAAATGTTCAAGCGTCCACGCGCGAATCGCGTCCGGTGTGAACGCCACATTAGAGTTGTTGTCTTTCATCCACATGAGACAAAAATACATTTTCTGTCTTTTCTCGGTCTAGAAGGCACCAAATTAAAAAATAATTTCACATTTCTACTACAAAAATGACCCCGTATAAATACACATTCATCTTCCCAGCGCTGAAGTGCACCTCTAAGATGTTTTATATTGAGCTTGGTCTGGTGATAGCCAGACAAGCAGCCGTGGTGAACTTCAACATTTCAGGTTTTACGAAACAGCACTTTATTTTACTGTTTATTTTAAAGTTCAAAATCGTATATTTTAAAGTTTTATATTGTAATAATTACATGTTCACTGTATTCAATTTACATTACATTTATGGTAAAAAAAAAAAAAAAACATTTAATTAACTGAAATGTTAAATTACCAACCTACTGAACTACTAATATCTGTTATGTACCTTTGATATATATATCTGTATTAGGGGTGGCACGGTACATGGAAAAAAACCGAACCGTTCGGTTATAACAGAAACTAATATTTACTGGATGGTCATATACCTTTCACCGCTAGATGGGGGAAAATATCACACAGTGTAGCTTTAAACAAATTAAGAAAAATTTGGACATCTTCATCCTGTTCAAAAGTTTTCACCCCCGGCTCTTAATGCATTGTGTGTCCTTCTGGAGCATCAGTGAATGTTTGAACCTTGTTTAGTAGTTGTGTTTGAGTCCCTCAGTGTGAAAAGATGGATCTTAAAATCATACAGTCATTGCTGGAGAGGGTTCAAATATGAAAAAGAGGCTGTAAAACTGAAGAATGTGCAGGACTTGGAGGATGTCCCTTTAAGACCTTTGCTAGCAACAGTTCACCTCTTTATATTTCACAATAGAAACAAGGAGTTTCAGTCCATCTATAATGGTCGGTGAAAGATAAAGAGAGAGAGAGATGGATCAATTCATGGACTTTTTGCCTCTTCAAGGCCTCTAAGAGACTGATGATCAGTGTTGGGCACGTTACTTTAAAAAAGTAATTAGTTATAGTTACTAGTTACTTCATACAAATAGTAACTGAGTTACATCATTATAAAAGTAACTAATTACCAGGGAAAGTAACTACTGTGTTACTTTTTTTTTCTTCAAATGTTTAATTATGTCAAATAACTTGGATACCCCCAATATTAAATATGTTAAAGGTGCCCTAGAATGAAAAATTGAATTAACCCTGGCATAGTTGAATAAAACGAGTTCAGTACATGGACATCACATACAGTGAGTCTCAAACACCATTGCTTCCTCCTTCATATGTAAATCTCGTTTGTGAAAAACACCACGGAAAAACAGGCGAATCTCAACATAACACAGACAGTGACGCAACCGTCGGGATCATTAATATGTACGCCCCCCAACATTTGTATATGCCAGCACATGTAAGGCCAAGCGGAACTGCACAGCCGAATCATCGAGAGTTCTGCAGGTATTGTGAAGAAACAAGCGTCACGCGAGGATAGAGAAAATGACACATCATGGAAATAAATGTTATGTTCCAGGGTGTGCAGGGGACATGAGAACTTTTCATACCCTTCCCACAGAACAAAACTGTCAACAGGCATGGTTGATGTTTATCTATAACCGGATACCATGACAATTTAATTCAAAGTTGTTCGTTTGCTCAGCCTATTTCACCATGGACAGCTTTTCTAACCCGGCTGGGACAATATCAAACAGGCTTCACTCAGCGGCTGTAAAACCTATTGAATTTGAAAATCAAGGTAAATTGTACTTAATTTGTCTTTCGGGAAACATGCAAGTATCTTCTGTTGCTTCTGAAGGGCAGTGCTAAAGGAAAAAAAATTATATTTAAAAATTTTTTTTGGACATCTTCATCCTGTTCAAAAGTTTTCGCCCCCGGGCTCTTAATGCATTGTGTGTCCTTCTGGAGCATCAGTGAATGTTTGAACCTTTTTTTAGTAGTTGTGTTTGAGTCCCTCAGTGTGAAAAGATGGATCTTAAAATCATACAGTCATTGCTGGAGAGGGTTCAAATATGAAAAAGAGGCTGGAAAACTGAAGAATGTGCAGGACTTGGAGGATTTTTCTGAAGAACATTGGGCAGTTTAACTGCTCAGGACAAACAAGGGACTCGTGAACAACCATCACAAAACAAAAAAACAGCCGTGGATCATCAGGGAACGACACACAGCACTGAGAATCAATGGTTCAGAAACTTTTTATCAGGGTTATTTGTATAAATTCAGCTATTTTTTTGTTATGTGGACTATATGTAAACATGTTTTATGTAAAATATCTTATTCAGGAGAGTACTAAATTAAAAATAACATGCATTTTATATGATCCCTCTTATTTAGTTAAAATTATTCCCATTTTCACAGATTCTGCAAGCGGTTCACATACTTTTTCATGCCACTGTACTTCCAGTTTGCGAAAGCTACTTTTGAAGTTGTTGGACTTGCCACCGCTCTGACTCCTCCTGGTCGTTGGTGTGTGTGACTGTGCTTATTCGTGTGTGTGTGTGTGTGTGTGTGTGTGTGTGTGTGTGTGTGTGTGTGTGTGTGAACTCAACCTATCAACCTTGTCTCCCACCAATCATCATCAGTTATGTCTACCAGTGAGCTCAATTATAGTAATGCCGCATTTTATTCTCAGTAACGCTAACAGCGTTGTAACGGGAGAAACAGTAATTAGTTTGATTTCTCGTTACTGAAAAAAATTATTCCGTTAGTAACGCCGTTTATCTATAATGCTGTTATTCCCAACACTGCTGATGAGAATACTATACACTGTAAAAAAAATCTCAGTAAAAAACAATAAAAAACACGGCAGCTGTGTAGACTGGGTAAACCCAGCCCGATCTGCCGACGATTTGATTTCGCCCTGCAGCTCAGGCTGGAAACCTGTACATATTTCTACTGCTTCTGTTACATATTTGCGAGGACCAATCCCAAAACGGCTTATCCACCTGGCGCGCTATTAGCGGGTTTAACACGATGACAGATAGAGAAGCGATGGATCGTTGGTCTGATTGGTTGAAGCACTATCCAATTTCGTACAGAGGCCACAGACTTCATGTGCACTTTCGGTCTTGTGGACTTACAATGGCCGCTGCGTGCGCATGTCCATTAAGTCCACGGGACCGTAGGGTGTCCCGTTCATCATTTAAGCTTAGAGTAAGTTCGTGAGCTACGCAGAGGACTTCTACCCGGCAGTCAGAGCGGCATTACGTCGTGAAAGTGCAGACTCGGAGGAAGACCGTAAGGGTTTATGGTGCCATTTGGGACAGGTCCAGAGTCATTTGAACTATGCCCGTTGATCACACCTCTTGTGGTCTGATTGGCTGAAGGACTATCCAATTGCGTACAGAGTCACTAATATTCAATCTTAAAGGGTTACTTTTTTAGCATTAAGCTTTGTATCAGTAGAAACCCGGTAGTATATTCAAATTATGATACTTTCCCTCCTCATGTCCCCCTGAGACGAGAGAATTATGCATTTTATTTCTGGAAAAAAATCATCCGATGAGGATTTTTTGGTAGAGCTAGTTCTGCATGTTATCAACCCGCCCACAGGGGAGAGATCTCACTCACAGAATGTAAATGCTCACGGTCGCTCAGCTCATAATGGAGCGGTGCAGAGCAAAGTGAGTGTTTCAACTTTTCAATGAATTCCTATGAAAGTTAAGCTTCCATATGCGATCTGATAACGCGCCAGACTGGACACGCGCTGAGAATGACAGCCGCGCTTACCTCAGCTCTGCTCAGCTCTTCGCTCTCGTGATGAATGAGATCTGACTCCTCCTGTGACGTGACTTTCGTTCGGCTCACTCACACGTTCAGTTTTTAATTGTAGTGTTTATTCTCTAACTGAACTAAATTATTGTATTATTATGAAGATCAAAACGACGGTGGGGGCGGTGCCGCGGTGGGCAAGTGATAATCAGTGGCAGTGGCTTTGGGAGTGGCCTCGTAGGGCAGCGAAGCAAGTGCATTCTAATGGTGCGTTCACACCAGACGCGATTCGCACGAGTGATTTACATGTAAAGTCAATGCAGAGACACGAAATGGCATTCTGCGGCGCGATTCGCGCGATTGAAGCGGCAAGATTTGCGCGAATCGCTCAAGTTGAAAAATCTGAACTTTGGCAGATATTTCACGCCGCGTTAACCAATCACGAGCTTGCTCTAGTAGTGACGCATTTACAAGCGGAGGCAGAAATCTGAACAACAATGGAGGACAAGATAATCGTGGCTGCATGTGGATACCCGGAGCTGTATGATACATCATCCTATCACTACAGGAACAGGAATAAAAAGGATCTTGCTTGGAAGAAAGTGAGTTACCCTCTCAACAAAATCTATGTCAGCCATTTCACAACGAGACAGGAGCAGAAAAAAAGAGCCAGAGCCAGAGCCAGCGGCAAATGTGAGAAGGACTAGCCGAGGAAAGGCGGGTCTCGCCGGGTAAACGAGCGTGGAATGTCACTGATCGCCTGGATCTCACAACTCCGAAAACGCCAGATAAAATGCTCAAATAGGCACTCTTTTTATAAATTAACCACAGATTTGAGCTTTAAACAACTATATTATCGCCTGAAAAAGTCTTTAAACTACGTTTTGTCACACATTAATAGTAGTATTTTTTACAAAAAAGACGTCAAGTGACCATATAGGCTCATATAGGGCAGAAGCCCCTCCTATGATGCGAATTCGCGTCTGTTGTGTAGTTGTCACACGCGAATTTCACGCGCGATTCGCGCAAATTTCCTGCGCGAATGAAGCGAGTAAACTCAAAATGTTCAAGCGTCCACGCGCGAATCGCGTCCGGTGTGAACGCCACATTAGAGTTGTTGTCTTTCATCCACATGAGACAAAAATACATTTTCTGTCTTTTCTCGGTCTAGAAGGCACCAAATTAAAAAATAATTTCACATTTCTACTACAAAAATGACCCCGTTTAAATGCACATTCATCTTCCCAGCGCTGAAGTGCACCTTTAAGATGTTTTATATTGAGCTTGGTCTGGTGATAGCCAGACAAGCAGCCGTGGTGAACTTCAGCATTTCAGGTTTTACGGAACAGCACTTTATTTTACTGTTTATTTTAAAGTTCAAAATCGTATATTTTAAAGTTTTATATTGTAATAATTACATGTTCACTGTATTCAATTTACATTACATTTATGGTAAAAAAAAAAAAAAAAACATATTTAATTTACTGAAATGTTAAATTACCAACCTACTGAACTACTAATATCTGTTATGTACCTTTGATATATATATCTGTATATATACCGACAACCACCAATCACAGTGGAGATGAGAGTCACATGATCACAAGCAGTTTTTAGGTGGACAATACTAATATATAGAAAGTGTCATTCACACAAACTCTAAACACCATGATGGTAACACACATTACATTTTAAAAACGAAATAAACATCAAGCAACATTAGCTGTAACATAAAACTCTACACTCTAAAAAATGCTGGGTTGTTTTGTCAACCCAAACGCTGGGTTGAGACTGTTGGGTAAGGATGCTGGGTTGATTTAACCCAGTTTGGGTGGAAAATCGTTCTTAATCTGTAACCCTGTTGGGAACGCGGACGTGAAAGAGAGCATGCATGGCGTCACGTAACAACACCAGTGCGAGATGCCATTTTCTTAGCGTTTTGAAATCGGACATTGTGTTACCATGGAAACGGTACTCTAAATTATTCTAGCGGGCTCCTCCCTTAGTGGGCGGTGTCATATTTCATATTACAACAATTATTTTAACTACTTTATAATTAAAATCTTTTCCAATCTTGACAAAACACATATTGTCGGAAAGGTCTGAGTCTCAAGGGTCCATATCTGGAGGCTGTTTTGAGATGGAAGTGATATTTGGACAGAAATCTACAGGAAAATGCATTTACAAAAAAAAACAATCAATGGAATTTGATTGACACCCGGTGGCTATTTGTGGTATAGCGCCTAAACAAAATCTCATGGGGACTTTTAATTTTTGTGATATCAACTTCAAATTTGGAACACAACTTGGTTAGACATATGGCTTTGATTTTATAGTAATTTTAGAGTAAAACAATTTTTGTACATACATTTATATGAAATAAAAAAATATTTAGTACAGTATTTTTCATTTACAGTAGATTTAAACTTCCATAATTTTTTCATACTTTCATACATTGAACTGCAATAATCTGCAGTGTCTATATCCCAAAGCATTCTTGAATTACAGCCCTTTAAGTTTGGATAGTGCATTTTCATGTGAATCCTCAAAAAGTTAAGCTTAGATCTATTACAGTTATTCACCGTAGCATTTTTACAGTCTTTTACCGTTAAAATCGAGATCATTTTTTACAGTTGATTAATAATTTCTACAACCTAAGATTGATTTTCCCAGATGGCGTCCTGCTGAAACTACTAAAGATGACTTATTATTATAGTCGTGTCTATAGCATCTTTTTCACATCAATTCAATTATTAACTACAGAAATCAATATGATCCAAACACCCACATCTGTTCAGTTTGTAAGGTCTGGAGGCTGATATTTATGATTTCATAAACACGGTAAGTCCTCTCTTGGTTTGTTTCTGTGGATAATGGAAATGTGAACATATTCTTTAGCGAGGCATAATTTACAGTATATTGATAATACTTTTTATGCTTATTTTAGGTAAAAACTCATTGATCTACTGCTTTTGGAACTTTGGACAGTTATTTGTGCGTCCAAATGATAAGATAACAAATTGATTACATTGCAAAAAAAAAAAAAAGGCTTTTCTTACCTAGTAGTTTTGTCTTGTTTGCAGTCCAAACATCTTAAATCAAGATGCATTCACTAGATAAGTAACACAAGTAGCATTACTTTAATGACATTTTGTTCTTGTTTTCTCTCAAAAATGAGTTTTTGCTTCAAAACACAAGCAAAATGATCTTGTTTCAGCAAAGACTCACTTCATTTTGATTTTATTTTCCAGAAAACAAGAACAAATATTTTACTTAGAGTTGTTTTTATGGTGTTCATTTATCAGAGTTGAAAAGTGTTGATTTAAATGGCATCAACTCCTGCAGTGTAAATCAGTGGTCGGAGTCGGTGTAATCCCTCTCTTGGTTCGCGGCTGGCAGAGGTTCGTATAAATACGGGGTGATTTCTTCCGGAAAATGTAGCTGCTCATCCTCGTTCTCATCATCAGGCTCCTCAATAAAAAATGCTGCATGTGATGTTACTGGCGGTGAGTCCGGTGGAGAATAATCCTCCACAACTGAGTGCAAACTGGCATTCAAATCTGCCTCCATTTTGTTATCAACGCCCAACTTCCAACGATCCAATCAATTCCCGAAGGACGAAATCAAGCCCCGCCCTACATTTTTTCTAATTTCAGAGGCCGTTTCACTCGGATATACGTCACAATAAGGAGAAAAAGACGATCTCAACTTCCGTTTCATGCCGCCTTTAAGATAATTTAAACTGGTGATGAGTTGATCCAATTTCCGGTCCTTGCACATTACTTCCTTTTTGATTAATGGCGGACGAACACGAGGAGAGCAGTGTTCAAACAGGGATAATATTTTATAACAACTTTTTTTGTTTACCATTTTCATTTTTACGTTTTTCACCATTCAGAATAATATTAACTTTCACAACATTGCCAGTACTAAAGTGCTAACAGCATTTCCTTTCAGATAACGCGACAGACCGACACGATCACGAGGCCAGCTAACGTTATTTCACTGGCAACTTGAGGTAAGAGTTGCATAGTTTATCTTAGTTAGCTTAGTTAGTCATTTTAAACTTAAATATTTTAGAATCTGGTGTAGTTAAAGCAGCACTAGGTAGGTTTTGCTCTCGGGGTCCCCCTACAGTTGGGAAACAGTATTGTCCTCTACTACTGTCGTAAACTCTGTCATCCTGCATCAGGGGATGCATCGCACGTGCATTTGTTGACATGACGCATGCGCGAGAATATGACGTAGCGCCGGCGTTCGGGAATCTGCGCCGGATCTGCGTCATATTCTCGCGCATGCGTCATGTGCTTCATGAGTTCACGGTAGAGGCCAAAGTTCGAGTTGAA
>CM042251.1:3664522-3717022 GCA_023566225.1 Romanogobio albipinnatus
ATAATGATTGTGATTAATGCACACTGTATAGTTAATTATAAGATAAGGGAAACCCACTAGTAAAAATAGACGGAATGTCTCATTTTTGGATCAGTAGCCTATTTTAAAATGAAAACCACTCTAGTAATGACTGAAGTCATTGTAGGTTTTGTTGCAGGCTATTTTAATGCAGGGCTTGACATTAAGCCTGTTCACGTGCTTGTCCTTCGGACATGTAAATCTGTCATTCACTTGTCCGAGCAAAAAAATTGCCTGTCCGGAATTGTTTGTTTTGTTTTGGTTAATATATTTTTATTTCCATAATTTTATTAAATATAGGTTATGCTTCAGTTTTCATTTTATATTCTTAAATTTTATCTATAAATTACATTTGAATAAGACGTACCAATCAAATTAAAGAATTTACACTTAAAAAAATATGAGACTGTTTTAAATATTTTTGAAATTGTCAGAGTAGGTGCATGTCCACTGTGAGAGACATCACAATGTATGATTTTTTAACTATTTATTTGTATGATACAGCTGCAAATAAGTATTTGAACTCCTGTCTATCAGCTAGAATTCTGACCCTCAAAGACCTGTTAGTCTGCCTTTAACATGTCCACCTACACTCCATTTATTATCCTAAATTAGATGCACCTGTTTGAGGTCGTTAGCTGCATAAAGACACCTGTCCACCCCATACAATCAGTAAGAATCCAACTACTAACATGGCCAAGACCAAAGAGATGTCCAAAGACACTAGAGACAAAATTGTACACCTCCACAAGGCTGGAAAGGGCTACGGGGAAATTGCCAAGCAGCTTGGTGAAAAAAGTTCCACTGTTGGAGCAATCATTAGAAAATGGAAGAAGCTAAACATGACTGTCAATCTCCCTCGGACTGGGGCTCCATGCAAGATCTCACCTCGTGGGGTCTCAATGATCCTAAGAAAGGTGAGAAATCAGCCCAGAACTACACGGGAGGAGCTGGTCAATGACCTGAAAAGAGCTGGGACCACCGTTTCCAAGGTTACTGTTGGTAATACACTAAGACGTCATGGTTTGAAATCATGCATGGCACGGAAGGTTCCCCTGCTTAAACCAGCACATGTCAAGGCCCGTCTTAAGTTTGCCAATGACCATTTGGATGATCCAGAGGAGTCATGGGAGAAAGTCATGTGGTCAGATGAGACCAAAATAGAACTTTTTGGTCATAATTCCACTAAACGTGTTTGGAGGAAGAAGAATGATGAGTACCATCCCAAGAACACCAACCCTACTGTGAAGCATGGGGGTGGTAGCATCATGCTTTGGGGGTGTTTTTCTGCACATGGGACAGGGCGACTTCACTGTATTAAGGAGAGGATGACCGGGCCATGTATTGCGAGATTTTGGGGAACAAGAAAATCTAGATCAGTAATTTAGTTTATATGGTCAATTTAGTTTATTAATTAGATTTATTTCGATGTTTAGTTGAAAAACGTAGTGTCCCCAACTGAGCACGCCAAGCCAGAGGCAACAGTGGCAATGAAACCAAAACCCCATCAGGTGACCTAATGGAGAAAAATAAACCTTGGGAGAAACCAGACTCAGTCGGGGTGCCAGTTCTCCTCTGGCCAATTAACAAACAGCGTATTATTATTATTATTATTATTATTATTCTGGCAGCTTTACAGGTCAGAGGTCATAACAGATCGGAATATTCGAAGGACCGGAGTCAACACGCTGGAGACGGGTTTATTGAGGATGATGTTGATTAAATAATTATTAAAGTGCAAATTTCGAATGATCGGAGGCAACACGCTGGAGACGGGTTTATTGCGGATGACATATCGATTTAAGTATTATTTAATTGTAATATTCAAAAGAATCAGAGTCATCACGCTGGAGACGGGTTTATTGAGGATGCCGTGTCGATGAGGCAGTTTCAGGGGGAGTCTAATTGACACGGTCTCTGCAGACACTTCAGGGTCATGTGTTGGTCTTCTCAGGGCGCAGGTCCACCATCTGATCTGGATACGGCCCGGATCCGGCTGACTGCAGTAAACCTCGGGATAAAACAGAGAGACTATCATTAGGGTAGATGCCATTCTTCTGATGATGTAACGAGTACATCAGGTGTTATAGGAAGTGTTCCCGGTTCCGGCTGACCTAGTTAATGCAGCCTAACAATCATTTTATTGAAAAAGTGTTTTATGTGTATGCCACAGTAAAGAGATGTGTTTTTAGTCTAGATTTAAACTGACAGAGTGTGTCTGCTTCCCGAACAATGTTAGGAAGACTGTTCCAGAGTTTAGGAGCTAAATAGGAAAAGGATCGACCGCCTGCAGTTGATTTCGATATTCTCTGTATTATCAACTGGCCAGAATTTTGAGACCGCAGTAGACGTGATGGAGTATAATGTGTTAAGAGCTCGCTCAAGTATTGGGGAGCTAAACCATTTAGTGCTTTGTAAGTAATAAGCAAGATTTTAAAATGTATGCAATGTTTAATAGGCAGCCAGTGCAATGTTGACAGAACTGGGCTAATATGGTCATACTTCCTGGTTCTAGTAAGAACTCGAGCTGCTGCGTTTTGGACCAGCTGGAGTTTATTTATTAAGCGAGCAGGGCAACCACCCAGTAGAGCATTACAATAATCTAGCCTTGAGGTCATGAATGCATGAACTAACTGTTCAGCATTTTGCATTGAGAGCATGTGCCGTAATTTAGACATATTTTTAAGATGGTAGAAAGCAGTTTTACAGATGCTAGAAACGTGGCTTTCAAACGAAAGATTGGTATCAAAGAGCACACCCAGGTTCCTCACTGACCACGAGGACTTGACAGAGCAGCCATCAAGTGTTAGACAGTATTCTAGGTTACTACTTGTGGAGCTTTTTTGTCCAATAATTAAAAATTCTGTTTTTTCTGAATTGAGTTGCAGGAAATTACTGGTCATCCAATGTTTTATATCAGCTATGCATTCTGTTAATCTTGTGAATTGATAAGTTTCTACAGGGCGTGAAGAAATATAGAGCTGAGTATCATCAGCATAACAATGAAAACTAACGCCATGCTTCCTAATAATATCTCCCAGTGATAGCATGTACAGGGTGAAGAGGAGCAGTCCTAGCACTGAGCCTTGTGGTACTCCATACTGAACTTGCAATCGGTGTGACATCTCTTCATTTACTGCTACAAACTGATAACGGCGCATAGGTATGATTTAAACCATGATAAAGCAATTCCACTAATACCTACATAATTTTCGAGTCTATTCAAAAGAATGTTGTGGTCGATGGTATCAAATGCAGCGCTAAGATCGAGTAACACTAATAGAGAGATACAGCCACGATCGGATGATAAGAGTAAATCATTTGTAACTCTGATGAGAGCAGTCTCAGTGCTATGATACAGTCTAAATCCTGACTGGAAATCCTCACAGATATCTCATTTCTTTCTAAAAAGTAACATAATTGTGAAGACACTGCCTTTTCAAGTATTTTTGACAGAAAGGGTAGATTTGAGATTGGTCTATAATTGACAAATTCTGTAGGATCAAGTTGCGTTTTTTTAATAAGTGGTTTAATAATAGCCAACTTAAACGTTTTCGGTACATATCCTAATGACAAAGATGAATTAATGATATTAAGAAGAGGATCTATGACCTCTGGTAGAGGGGGCTCTACCAGTAGAGGGGGCATCTATCACTGATAAAAAGCACAGATTTGTATAATAATATTTTTTTTTTAACAATAAATCCTTAGACCTTTCTTATGATTTTTAGTCATAGGCTGTCTGCATACTAACAGGTAACCCATAATTTTTAGTTTTCTGTAAAATATAATAATAATTATTATTATTATACTGTTATATTTATTCTTAAATGCGCTATTTAATTTTTTTAAATAATGAATGTTATTGTAATAGTAATATTTCTTATTTTTATTTAACAATAATAATAATTATAATTATTATTATTAGTCACATTAATATATAAACACAAAATGTTATATACACACTTTTCATTAGTAAAAATAAATAAATAATAATAATCACATTTTAAATCGCAATCGCAATTTTAACCAGATTAATCGCAATTAGATATTTTCCCCAAATCGTGCAGCCCTAATTCCATTTGTAATATTAACTAAGGTTAATAAATGCTGTGGAAGTATTGTTCATTGTTAGTATGTTATCTGTTAACCTTAGTTAATGCATTATGGACTAACATGTATGATCAAGATACTATTGTAGTGCTCATATCAATACATGCTGAAAAAATGTATATTGCATAATGTATATAGTTCATGTAAGCTAACACATCCTTGTTGCATAGGGACTTGCATAGTGTTACCTAGGACATGTACATGCATGTTTCTAGGTTATAGCTAAAGGACTAGAACTTCGCTGCTAGAACTTCTCATTTTAATATTCATAGGTTTTTAATTTAGCACATTTTCATGGATCAGTACCGTTATTTTATTTCTTGTAATAAAGTTCAGCACTGTTTTACTTATGTTTTTTTAATTTTATTTTTAATTTTTTTTATCCACACTGTAAAAAAAATCAGGTCTCCAATTGAAAATGTTTTAAGTTGTCCAATTGTAAATATTTTAGTTGGCCAAATTGAATTTCTGTGAATTAAATTGCATCAATTCACAGAAATTCAATTTGGCCAACTGAAAAATGTAGATGTGATCGGTCACTAGAAAATTTTCAATTGGAGACCTGATTTTTTTTTTTACAGTGCAGTATCCATAAAAAAAAACTATCGGTCGATTAATCGGTTATCGGCAAGTGCGGTCCAACCTAGTTATCGGTAAAATCCACTACACTGTAAAAAGAATTCAGGTCTCTATTTGAAAATTTTCTAGTGACCGATCACATCTAAATTGTTCAGTTGGCCAAATTGAATTTCTGTGAATTGATGCAATTTAATTGCGACCTCTATTTGAATAAAGCCAACATTTTCCTAATTTTCATGTGATCTGTGTAGTTACATTGTGTGCTAAGATGGACGGAAAATGAAAAGTTGTGATTTTCTAGGCCTATATGGCTAGGAACTATACTCTTATTCCTGCGTGATAATCAAGGAACTTTGAGCCGTCCCCTGAGTGCAGCGGCGCAATGATATCACACAGCGCCTGAAAATAGTCCCCAGCGCTCTCTGTGTAAGCAGGTTGTCACGTTGGTTATGTTGACGGAAGTTAGCCTATTCTCCTATTTTCAGGCTCTCTCTCTCGCTTTCACGCGTGTGTGTGTGTGTGTGTGTGTGTGTGTGTGAGAGAGAGAGCCCACAGTGCATTATGGGTGTTCTCTAGCCGTCGAGCATACATTGGTTGTAAACTCGTTATTGCGGTGCATTGTGGGATTGAATGAGTACACTTAATAAAGTCCACTATGGTTTCGGACACCACTAAATTGCTGTTCCCTCAAATAGTGCCCACACAGCTGAATCATCCATCCATCTCCCAAACTGCACTGGTCCAGCGCAATATCATGCATATAGGTATAAATTCCTTTTTAAAATGATTATTATATTGTTTGATTAAGGTTTATACATGCTAGTTTCCGTGGCAGAGTTCAAAATAAATCTTTTCATTATTACTGGAGTTGCCGGTTTGCTACGTTTCAAATAAACAGCAAGCACAAACTGCGAAAACGGCAGCCTTTCCGGCGCACTTAGTGTCCGAAATCACTCACTCGTTTTCAAAGTGGACTAATGTAGGGAATAGGGAATGAGGCAATAGGGGGCGATTTCAAACACAGCCTCTGTGTGGGAAACACTAGCTTCCCGCGAATCGCCTTCCCTATTCAACTCATGGAAAAAGTGTAGCGCCCGCGCCTCTCGCAGTTCAAAATGCTTACGCTTCTGACCGTTTAAGTGTGTTCAACGATTTGGCTGTTTTAACTTCCAGGAACTCTAATAAAATAAGTAAAACATCTTATTATCATAGCCTCATTTTTGCCTCTATAATGAGCATAGACAGAATTCAAGAATTACATTCTTCACAATCCAGTCAGTACACAAGTCATCGAGATGGTTTGCACTTTCAGGAAAATAAACTGTTGTCAGCATGAGAGGAGGTTAAATTGCCACTGCTGATTTGCATAGATGAGATGGAGGTTGCAAATCCATACTTTGAGGAAAACACACAAACTCTGTTCGGTGTACTGGGAATTTGCTAATCTACCTGCTGGCAGTAGGGTTGGGGACAGAACTCAGTACTTTTAAGGGCACCGACCAAATTACGTCAGTACTACAGAGTACCGATTCACATTAAATCAATCAGTACCAACTTTCGGTACCTGAGAACGCATCTGCTGATATAGACTAGAGTCTGTGAATATTAAACCGCATGAAGACTATTTAAATGCGAATCCTGCATGTCTGTGCGAATGAATGCCGTAGAAGCACACACACTCACTATCGCGCTCACTATCACTATGACAGTCGCGTATTTCGCGAGGACATGAACGCACGGACGACATCTCCAGAGCCGCTCTGAGAGTCACTTTATGAACATTTTACCGCTTCATTTGAGGAAAAACTACTGTCCGGCTTGAGCCACGAATTCCAACGATATAAGACACTTGATCCTGGGACAAGCGGTCTAAGAGTTATGAGCAATTTTGAACTTTTGGTTGCTGTAGCGCCACCTATGGGCCATTCGGGGTCATACTCTGATAGGTTGCCCTAATAAATAAGTCCCTCACAGTCAACTGCCGCATACATACACAAATGTAAACAAAAGCTGGGCCAAGCAACTCTTCATCTGGTCTAATTTGGTACCCAAAACCTCTCTAAAACCAGACTGGGAGTCCAGCTAAGACCAGCTTCAGCTTTCAGCAGGGTACACTGCCCTTCTTCTTCTTCTTCTTCTTCTTTTATACTATGGCATTTTGCAAGCCAAATGTCACAGACGGTGATTTGCAAACTGACACAACAGGTGGTTGTACACAAGACACATGACATTTAAGATGAGGGTCAAAGTAAGTCTTTAGCAGATAATCCAAAACATAGACCTATACATGGATGCATGAACGCTGACAAGACTGCGAATTAAATAGTAATTAACGACACGCAGCTGAACAGAATGAATAATCATAATCAGTAACCATAGTGGCTAAAGTGTGGCGGGAACAAAGAAAATATGCGACTAAAGTAAACAAACTATAACAGAACCATGACACAAACAGGCTGGTTTGACAGAAATGCAAATGAATGTAAGCTTCGTAACTCTTTTTGTCATACATGTGAAGGTGATTTGTTAACTGTTGTTGTTATTATTATTACTTAATCATTATACTAATGTTATTACCTAAAAAGAGATCATCCTAGAATGTGTCTGACTGATTTTAGTTCAGCCGTTTATGCTGCTTAATATTGCAAACTGGTATTAAAATATTGCAAAAAATTGAGTCGCTTATAACGTGCGTTTAAAAAAAAAGACGTTTAGTAACGTTTTAGCTCACTTCATATCGTCAGTCGAGTGTTTGTGAGCTGATGTGGCTACTTATCACAGAATGAGGCAGACGATGAATTATTTTATAGTATTCTATACAGCGATGGAGTCTATGTCGATTAGCACTGCATTATAATGTACTTTATTCTCAAAATAATATGTACATACAAATGTACATACAATCCATATGTTTTTCTCCAGTGTACAGGAGTTTTTTCACTCACAGTGGATGCATAAGAGGCTCATATTTCGTAATAAAGACAGACTTGTCTTGATTTTGAAAAATTAAGTATTGTATTGTATTGTTTCATTCATACTGGAGGCTAGAGGGCGCCATCGAGCAGAAACGCCACATATGCCTCAGAGAGAAGTCATATCATTTTACAGGAAATGCCTAATGTGAAACTTGCGCTGCTGAATAAAAACAAGATAGAAATGCATTAAACATGAAGACAATAAACACACGACTGCGACAATATGTGGTGTATTTGAGTTCTTCAAGCCTTCTCGGGTATTTTCATAATAATAAACAGGGCTTGACATTAACACCCGCCAACCCGCCATTTGTGGCTGTGGTGTGTAACACGGTCACTCCCATTAGCCACTTTTGCGGGTCTTCTCAAAAGGCATCTGTTATAGTCTCGATGCACATTATAACCAATCACACACAAGTCTGTTGAGTTTATAAATGCAAAGTCATAATCAGAGACGATCAGATCAGTCATCGCTGAACCGCCAGAGCTCACACTCACTGAAATCTGCACTCTCATCAAAGCAGAGATGTGCGTGCGAAGTACGCAGGAGATTCCTTCATCATACTGTGATTGACTGGTTTTGTTCTATTTCAGCAGCGAAAATAAACACAACAGAATCATAGCGCACCTGATGTGACTGGCATAAAGCTGGCTTGACGTTGGATGTTCGATATTTGCATATTTAGGGACCGTCTCTAAAGTTACATACAACATTGGTATACATGTTTCTAACTTCAATAGCATTTGAAGAGAATGGCTAACAGTCATAAAACCACCTGTAAAGTGTTCACCTAGGATGCAAACCTTTTAGATTTTTTTAGATTTAATAAAATAAACTGTCAAATCACATGAAAATAAGGATATTTATTTCACTAGGCTACTGCATGGGCTCATGCACAAAATATGCTAGATTTAAATAGGCCTATGTCATAGCTGATAGAAATAAAAATCTTATTTTTTTCAGACTAACAGCTGTTGATGACCTGTCATGTTATACATTTCATGTAGACTTGATTCGTTTGTCTTCAGTGGTAATTTACATATAGCCAACAACAAATTTCCAAACAACAAAATTGTGGCCAGAGACAAAGCCGAGTGGCCAGTAACTTTGGAAAACCACTAGCCACAGTTGCTGGAGAGTTAATTCAACTTTTTATCTCACAATTCTGACCTTTTATAAGTTTATATCTCACTGTTTTCTCAGAATTGAGAGGTATAAACTCATAATTGTGTTTTATTAAGTCCAATTCTAAGAAAAAAAGTCGTAATTGCAACACAAATTGTCATAATTGTGAGATAATAAGTTGCAGGTATTAGTTTTTATATTTGATTCAGTGGCGGAAACGAGCTTCGGTAATAAACGCACTGGTTTGTAGCACAAATAGTTTTCCCGTTTACTGTGTTTTATTATTTTCTAGTTATTTACTTATGACGGCTAATTATTTAGAAGTCTCGCACATTCACAGACATTTTTTTGTTGTTGTTGCAAATAGAGCTGTAATCTCCCAGTCGATTAGTCGATTATTAGTTAATATGTTCTGGCTCGACCAAAATTCTGATTGGTTTGATTTTTTGCCGCGTTCATTTCATGACAGTACAGATCCACTTTCGCGGCACGACTGAAGCGTGGTGTTGTGACGCTTCCCCTCATGTGTATGTTGATGGGCGTTCCTCAAGTTTACCGCTATGGGCGTGCGCAAGTCTCTCGCTGGGCCTTTGTTTTTCATTCCCCGCTGGCTCAAACGGACGCCCATAGCGGTAAACTTGAGGAACGCCCACACATGAGGGGAAGCGTCACAACACCACGCTTCAGTCGTGCCACAAAAGTGGATCTGTTCTGTCAAGTTTTGCCACGTTCATTTTCATCTGGTGGAAAGCAATAATTGCTAATGGGGGTGTTTTCAGAGCACCCCCCTTGTTTTCACTTCTTTTGGATTAGCCCAACCCACTGGAGAAGAGAGACAGATTGAAGTACCGGTAGGCTAGTTTGCTGTATATTATGTATTTAATTGTGAGAACGTTTTTTCTTCTCTTGATCTGGCTTGTTTAATAAATATTCCTTTTTTTATTTAAGTGGACGTGCCTTTTGTGTTTAAGAGTAAAAGCTTTAAGTTAATAGTCTATTCGTTGATCCTATGTTGGAGCTGCTCAGAGTGGCTGAAATGATAGTGTCTGTCAGTTATTATAATACATATGACAAAAACAATTGTCTAAATTATGTTGCATATTCCTCAAAAATTCTTGTGATGATATCACTAGTTGACAACATAGTACTCTATTTTCGGAAGTCATAGGCTATGAAATTGCGCAGGTTCACGTGATGCAACGCTGTCAGAGCCGACAGACTCATTTCAGTGCAAAATAATCAGGTCAAAAACTATTTAAAATCAGGTCAAAAACGATTGAATATACTGCAAATAGCCTACTAGTTTTTTATGTTTATTTATAATTCATTTAGGCAGACACAAGGCTACCAAGTACTGCGCACAGTGCGCAGCTAATTCATTTAACGTTTTTTTTCTCCATAACGTCATTTTTAGTCGAAAATTTCAGGACTTCGGTCGACCAAGATTTTCTTTGGTTGATTACAGGCCTAGTTGCAAAATAAGCTAGATAGCAGACAGATGTTGTCCAAATCCTTTTTTTCAGTTGCTCATGTGAGAAGGAGAACTTGCACAATGTTTGTTACACAAGGCGTTTCCCCTCCTGTGCCTGATAGAGAACATGCTAAATATGGATTAGCAGCTCACTCAAGATCTTAAAGGCATCTCATGTCAATGTATTGACAGGCAGTTGCACAGTAATGTGTTTGCTGTGAGGATTTGAGACAGGATGTTTGCGGTGGCTCCTCCTCAGAACTCTTTTAAATCCTCATTATTGCTCCGATGACGTCTGTCTCTATGAACTCTTGTAGTGTGTAGACGTGTGAGATTTTGTTTCATGTGAATACAAATGTTCACAGGAGCACAGAGTGTCAGATCCACACCTTAGATCACACATGTACACACACACATCGAGAAATGTGGACATTGTCACACTGTAGGGGAGTTATCAATATAGACTTATGCTTACATTGTTGCACAGAGGCATTTGGGCATGGTTTTGTTGTGCTCATGAGGTCAAAAGTCTAAGCCTTTTTACCCAAGCAAATAGATCAGTGCAACACGTACTTGTGACCCTGCTGATAAAAGGCCAAGGTGTACATGGTTTTGTAAGATTTTGTGTCAGTTAAGGTTTTCCTCAGACCAGAAATTTAACCAGATGTGAGAACCTCCCTTTCTTGTTTCTAAGGGTGCTTTCACACCTGCCTCATTTAGTTCGGTTGAATGTAGAGTTGGTTTTCCCCTTTGGTGTGGTTGGTTGGTCAGGTGTGAAAGCAGCAATCGCACTCGGGTGCGCACCAAAAGCAGACCAAACAAGCGCACCGAGAGCTCCTTGAAGAGGTTCCTTGAAGAGGACTAAACCAGCTTCTGCATTAGAACATTGCATTAGAACATTGTTTTCAAGCCGCATCTGCGCTTCATTATATAAATGTATTGTTTGCATATTGTGGTGTGTACAAACAATGTAATAGATCATGGCCAGGGACAAAACCAGCCCGCGCAGCCGCAGTTTAGGAAATACGCCATGGCCAATGAGTGATGTGGATGTTGTCATGTGACTGCATTTTGTTTTGTTTCAACTGGTTCGGACCAAAGCAATCAGTGTGGTGTGAAAAGGAACCAAAAAAGCTGAAAAATGCTATAATGTATAATTGTTTGCTCTTGGTTCGGACCAAATGAGCCGAACTAGAGATGTGAAAGCAAGTAATGTTAAGTCGGCTTTCTACATCCCAAGCAGCCGCATGTTAAAGATAAAGATAGTTTACAAAAATGAAAGATTCTGTCATCATTTACTCAGAAGAAGATATTTTGAAGAATGTGGGTGACCAAACAGAAGAAAGAAAAACATACAGGTTTGGATGGAACAAATTGAGGGTGAGCAAATGATGAACTAGTTTTTATTTTTTGGGTGAACTGTCCCTTTAAAGGCCTGTTCACACCGGGACGATTTTCGCACACGCGTTTATCGCCGACGTTTAACACCTCGTGACTAAACAAAGGGCACCAACGTGAGTGTGCACACCTCCGCGCAAAACGGCAGGCGTAAAAGAGTTATTTGAAAAAAAAACGCCTCGGTTCGTTTTTTTTTTGATGCGCCATGACCAATGAGATCGGCGCTTGATCGTGCCTGGAGCTGCTGAAGTGACAGTAAAATACGACTTGGTGGCGCTCAAGCACAAAACGGTCTTGCCGAGGACACACTGATACGACGAAGAAGTAGTAAGTAGACAAAGAAGAAGATGAGCCGCTAATGCTGCTTGCCAGTTGAAAGTGTGTGAATGGTTTTGGCAAGCACGTAAATACTGTCTCTCTTCTTCTTCTGTGTGACAAGCGAGTGTCAGAAGCGTAAAGTGCCACAGCACCACCTTGTGTACCGGGAGCGCCATCTACTGAATTTGCACGTTCACTCGGCGCATCACCTGTGAAAATCGCTTGGGTGTGAACACTCAAGACGCGCAGAAAAACGCTAGCGATAAGTGTGCACGATATTCGTCCTGTTGTGTACAGGCCTTAAGGCGTGTTAACATTAAGTCAGATGCGACTAAATGAGACAAACAGTACGTTCTCACACTCAACTCGTCACATATTGACGCTTTGGTCAATTGAGAAACCTTTGGTGTCATACACAGACGTGTTGGGCATAGACTTGGTTGGCATTACTGGGAACGCCCACAAGACGTCATATCCGTCATATGCCGTGGGGGAAAACAAGCCATTAGAATGAATGCACATATACCTTGATAGACGCTTTATCTTTACTCTTTATAATGATTACGATGTATTTTTGCTTGGTGCAGTCCCGGAAAGTTGCCATGTGGCGTTCTGCACCTCTAGTAAGTTAATAAAACCCTTATCTGAAGTTTTATACTGCCAAATTAACAGACGGAGCCGTTCATCAATTCCGAAAGCCTGCAATACGTAGGCCTGTTATGATAACTACTTTTTGTTTCGCGATATATCGTCCTAGAAATAATTGCGATAAACGATATTATTGTCATTTTAAGACTATTTTATGCCACTGAATTTACACTCACCTAAAGGATTTTTAGGAACACCATACTAATACTGTGTTTGACCCCCTTTCGCCTTGAGAACTGCCTTAATTCTACGTGGCATTGATTCAACAAGGTGCTGAAAGCATTCTTTAGAAATGTTGGCCCATATTGATAGGATAGCATCTTGCAGTTGATGGAGATTTGTGGGATGCACATCCAGGGCACAAAGCTCCTCTTTCACCACATCCCAAAGATGCTCTATTGGGTTGAGATCTGGTGACTGTGGGGGCCATTTTAGTACAGTGAACTCATTGCCATGTTCAAGAAACCAATTTGAAATGAATCGAGCTTTGTGACATGGTGCATTATCCTGCTGGAAGTAGCCATCAGAGGATGGGTACATGGTGGTCATAAAGGGATGGACATGGTCAGAAACAATGCTCAGGAAGGCCGTGGCATTTAAACGATGCCCAATTGGCACTAAGGGGCCTAAAGTGTGCCAAGAAAACATCCCCCACACCATTACACCACCACCACCAGCCTGCACAGTGGTAACAATGCATGATGTATCCATGTTCTCATTCTGTTTACGCCAAATTCTGACTCTACCATCTGAATGTCTCAACAGAAATCGAGACTCATCAGACCAGGCAACATTTTTCCAGTCTTCAACTGTCCAATTTTGGTGAGCTCGTGCAAATTGTAGCCTCTTTTTCCTATTTGTAGTGGATATGAGTGGTACCCGGTGGGGTCTTCTGCTGTTGTAGCCCATCCGCCTCAAGGTTGTGCGTGTTGTGGCTTCACAAATGCTTTGCTGCAGACCTCGTTTGTAACGAGTGGTTATTTCAGTCAAAGTTGCTCTTCTATCAGCTTGAATCAGTCGGCCCATTCTCCCCTGACCTCTAGCATCATCAAGGCATTTTGGCCCACAGGACTGCAGCATACTGGATGTTTTTCCCTTTTCACACCATTCTTTGTAAACCCTAGAAATTGTTGTGCATGAAAATCCCAGTAACTGAGCAGATTGTGAAATACTCAGACCGGCCCGTCTGGCACCAACAACCATGCCACGCTCAAAATTGCTTAAATCACCTTTCTTTCCCATTCTGACATTCAGTTTGGAGCTTAGGAGATTGTCTTGACCAGGACCACACCCCTAAATGCATTGAAGCAACTGCCATGTGATTGGTTGATTAGATAATTGCATTCATGAGAAATTGAACAGGTGTTCCTAATAATCCTAATATAACAGTATAATAATGCAAGTAGACCTACACACTTCCAAATGACAACCTTTTAATTCTTTAGATCATGGAAATTAAGGGTAAAAAATATATTATCCTAAATAAAAAATATATTTTTTTAATAAATAGTAAATAAACATTTTCCCTTGTGAAACGGCTTTAACACTCGTCATTCTGTGTTGACATTTATATGTGCAGCTGAACAGGGGATTACCGATTTGAAATCGAGTCCATTTGGGCTTATTCTTCCAAACTGTCTGTAGTTGTCAGGAAAACACTATAACGCCTCAAATGGCGCCTTTTTGTCGCCTGTCGATAACCACTCTGTGGAACTGCCCGAGAACCACTTTCGCCTCCGTCATGGAAAAAATACAAGATGACCACACAATCGAGTAAAATGTTGGTGACATTCATTATCATGCAAACATAATGGCTGATATATTGCATCACAAAAAAATATTGAGGTCATGTACATATATTGTGCGATATATCGATATATTGATTATTGCAACAGGCTTAGCAATACGTCCATTACTATTAAACATTTGTACAACATGATGCCAGGGCTGGACTGGTAATCTGGCATACGGCCGACACACTTTGGGACCGATGCAAGGTTATAATGCACATTACAGGTTCTGTGGTGGTGTATCAGCTGAAATCAGCCGCGAGCATGTATGATGCATACATGACGAGGTAAATTGGAAAACGGCAAAACACACAACCACAAACTTGTCAATCCAGTTACCACTACACCTTTATAATAATTTACCTTGCAGCTTCTAACAGAAATATGGTGCTTTGACAAATGTATTTATTAAAAATGTTGCAATTTTTACTTAGATTAAATATTGCAGAATATAAATCACTTTTATAGAGGCTGTTTTCCTATTACAATAGCCTATTACTATAACCTATTACTTTTTTATTACAATAGTTTATTATTATTTATTTATTTTACAAACCATATGGTAATGAGGAGCATGGTTTTACCTGTGACTGATCTTGCAGTTAAATTAAACTACAGTTAAACTATAAAAACAATTGCATTAGGGTAATATAATTCAACAAAACCGCTTTAAAGCCTGGATCCCATGAATTAAGGACACATTTTTTTCTCTTTAAATGTTTTTATGAACTTTTGAATAGTTCTAATGAAATTTAATTAAATGTTATTTCAATGAGAGCCTCATGAAATATAGATATCAGTGTCTTACATAAATTAGGTGTTAAATGTGATCATTTACTCGCCCTAACCACCCAAACCTGAATGAATTTATTTCTGTGTAACATAATGCTGCGCGATTTGAGTGTCTTGCGCGATACGCGCGTTATGCGCGAGTGGAGCTTTTGTGCATTCACGCGTTAGAAGCGAATCCGCGTCTGACGCCCGAGTTGAAAAATCTGAAATTTGGCGTCAATTCGTGCCGCGTTAACCAATCAGGAGCCTGTTCGCTGCGGTCACGTGGTCACGAGAAACCCTGCATAATTAAAAAATACTACCATTGTGTCACAAAATGTAGTTTTAAGAATTTTTTAGGTGAGAATGAGAAAGGTGAGAAAGCTCAAATCTGTGGTTTATTTATAAAGAGAGCGCCTATTTAAAAAAAACAATCTTGTGTTTTTGGAGTTGTGAGATCCAGGCGATCACCGGGCGCTCAGCGCTCATTAACCCCGGTGAGAGCAGCCTTTCCTCGGCCAGTCCTTCTGACGTCTGCCACTGGCTCTGATGTCCTGTAGTGGCTCGTCTTGTGTGGATCTAACTTGCGATCTTTGCTCTCATGAATCTATCATTTGTTGTCTGCCAAATAGTTTTGACTGAGGGCAAAGAAAAGTTTCATAACTTTATTTTTTTTAAGGATATTTAAATATACATGCAGTGAAGATAATGTAGGCGTTGCCTGGACCACATTTGTGGGGCTATTAATGCTTAATATACAGTGAGGAAAATGAGTATTTGAACACCCTGCTATTTTGCAAGTTCTACCACTTGGAAATCATGGAGGGGTCTGAAATTGTCATTATAGGTGCATGTCCACTGTGAGAGACATAATCTAAAAAAACTAAAAAAACCACAATATATGATTGTTTAACTATTTATTTGTATGATACAGCTGCAAATAAGTATTTGAACACCTGAGAAAATCAATGTTAATATTTGGTACAGTAGCCTTTGTTTGCAATTACAGAGGTCAAACGTTTCCTGTAGTTTTTCAGCAGGTTTGCACTGCAGGAGGGATTTTGGCCCACTCCTCCACACAGAATGTTCAAAATGTTCAAGTGTCCAACTAGACTAGACGTGATTTTGACGCTCTATTCGCGTTTCCTGTGAACGCAGCATAAGAAAATCATCTGAGTCTGTTTTTTTTTCTCCATATAATATTCAATGGTAGTCAAACCAAAATGGTTTGGTTGCCAACATCTTTTAAAATCTCTTCTTTTAGGTTTCACAGAAGAGAGTAAGTCAGACAGGTTTGGAACGACATGAGAGTGAGTAAATGATGACAGAATTTAATAGCAGTAAATTAACTTTAATGCATCCTAGCTCAAAATCAGTTCTTTACTGTCAAGTGCATTTCTGTGTGACAAAAGTGCAAGATTAAATTTGTTAACTGCATTTGCATTAAATTCAATAATATCCAAATACTGCATTTGCATTAAATTCAATAATATCCATCATTATTTGTCTCTGTCCTAGTTTTATTTATTTACTCAAATTTAAGGCCCTAACCCCAGCAAAAACATTCACAAGGAACTCATGGGCCGGATGGGCTGGGTTTGTCCAGGGTCGAATTTTAGCCCCATCCAGCCCTGCATGATGCCGGTATTACTGTAAAGATTAAAAAAAGAGATATCATTAATTACAATGGCAAAAGTTTGTTCAACAAAACGCCAATAAAGTCATACTTGTCACGGGACTCAATTTATCGTTAAAGCAGTTTTTCACGATGAGCGATCACATACCCACATAATGCGTGAGGTTATTAATGTACAAAACATTCAAGCGTCCTCTTTATTTCATGATAGGAAGGGAATGGCTCGGCTCATGCTTGTGCTTCAAGCTGATTAGTCACATTATCTGTACTATACTTTTTTTTATAATAAAATATTAAATATTTTTTTTAATGTAGGGGTGGCAGTGGCTCAGCGGTTCATGTAGGTTGTTTACAAACCGGAAGGTTGGTTGTTCAATCCCCGGTTCCACCTGACCAAGTGTCGAGGTGTCCATGAGCAAGACACCTAACCCCAGCTGCTCACATGGCTGACTGAGTGAGTGAATGGGTGAGGCAAAATGTAAAGTGCTTTGGATGGCCATGGGTCTGTTGAAAGCGCTATATAAATGTAGTCCATTTACTATTTACCAAAAACAGCTCGGTCATGCAGGTTAGCGCTGCACAACATCAGGAAGATCAGACCTTTCCTAACAGAGCATGCGACCCAGCTTCTCGTCCAGGCCCAGGGGCCTCATTTATAAACGTTGCGTACGCACAAAAGAAGGCGTTCGCCGCTCTCTACACAATAATTGGTATTTATAAAAAGCAAACTTGACGGGAAATGTGCGGTCCTTCACGCAAGCTCTGACCCAGGCGTATGCACAAAAACGGGTGAAATGAGAAATAGCGACACCGTCGGCAGATGAAGAAACACGTGAAAGTGTGTGAAACTGTAGACTGTTGTGTAAAATAAATGGCAATACTGCCTCTTATATATAACATGAAGACTTCACAAAGCAAGTCTTACAATTAACAGCCTACACGAACACCCGTTTTATCGATCTGCAGTGCAAAACAAACAATCAAACGAAAATTACAACAGAAATGCAAATTAACACATATTTGCAAAAAGAAAAGTGAAATATGTTCTGCAATAATATTGGCATATTATGCAATTCATCCTCATAAATAATATGGTAAACAGAACGAAATAGCTAATGTACAAAACTGATATTCTCATCAATGTGTCCGTCTGGCGGAGCAGATATAGATGCAATTAGATAGACAGATAGATAGATAATTAGGGAGATATATAGATAGATAGATAAATAGATAGACAGATAGATAGATGTATTAATTGTCCACTGGGTAAAGTTGTTTTCATAGTCAAATTTCTTCATCAGCTACGGAATCATGGTATTCATGCCTTTAGTTTTATTTTTGATAAAATAGTGTATGACGTATGTCTCAACCATTCAGAAATCTTCAAGACATTACATTTGCACTGAACTATTTCCCATTTCCACGTAGATTATAACCGACATCTGTAGCTTGTCAGATGCAATTAAATGGATGGAAATAAAATGCCCCATCACAATGTGTAATGACGCACAATGGCTGATCTTGCGCTCTTAGAAGATTTGATTAGATTAGATTAGATTCAACTTTATCGTCATTACACAAGTACAGGTACAAGGCAACGAAATGCAGTTTAGGTCTAACCAGAAGTGCAATAGCAGCAAGTGCAGGATATACAATGGATGAATAAGTGCAGGACATTGATATGTACTGAATATATATAAATATATATATATACATTTACAGGTTAATATGTACTATGAGTATAATATAATATACAGATGGCTATTACTATAAACCGAATTTTACAGATAGAGGTATACAATATGTTAGGCTAAGATGAGGAATATAGCAGTGGATTAAGGTAGTGCAATGAAGGATGGACAGAAGCTATCAAAAAAAAAGTGTAAAGTGCAGTGGAAGAAGATGTGGCAAATGGAAGGATTCGGAGTGAACGCATCTTCACACAGCAAGAAGACTTGCTGGCAAACGAGGACACACTCTGGCGATGAAGCACTAGACGCTTTTTTGCCTCGACTTTGATGTCCGACCATTTCTTTTTTATTTCGGCCATGGTCCGAGGTTGTGAGGCTACAGCATTTACGGCGTCTGCAACCTTTTGCCACTCAAGTGCCTTTTTGGCATTACTAATGCCCACACTGTGCCCTCCAAAACAGAATTTTTATCCTCTTTTCAACCTTGCCAACGATAACTTCTACTTCACATTGAGTGAAGTTACTTTTTTTTATTTCCTCTCTGCGTTTGCCATGATTTCGCAATCGATGAATATTAACTTGTGGGCGTTTCACAGACTATTTATGGGCAACTATGGGCGTGACATGAAGCCGCAAAAGCTGCGCTACATTTAGAATTGATTGTGATTTATTAAGGGAAAACTGCGTAGGATGTGCATGCGCACGGTTTTATAAATCCGAATATTTCTGTGCGTACGCACGTCCTATGTTTCATCCGTACGCCACTGCTGATGCAAATCCTACGCAAAGTTTTATAAATGTGCTTCTGGCTGGACTTCCATCATGTGCGATTCAAACACTTCAAATGATTCAGAACGCAGCGGCACGTCGACACCCATGTCACACCTCTCTTCATCTCTCTGCACTAGTTCACGTGCGTTGACGCTTGCTTACAGATCCACCACAAGCTCAGCACCCGCATACTTCCTCACGCTCCTACGAGTCTACATCCCCACCAGAAGCCTTTGCTCGGCAAAGGAGCGCCGGCTCGTGGTACCATCACAGAGAGGCATGAAATCCCTTTCCAGAACATTTTCCTTCACAGTTCCTTGCTGGTGAAATGATCTTCCCACCTCCATCCGGGATGCAGAATCACTGACAACATTCAAAAGACAGCTGAAAGCTCATCTCTTCCCTGAGCACTTAACCTCATCTTAAAAAAACAAACAAAAACAAAACCCTCCCTATTAGCTTATGCTACTCTAAGCAATGTCCAAAACTTAGTATTTCAGACACTTGTTGTGATTTTTTGCGTCTTCATTACAGGTCATTCCTGTATTCCTCAGTTGTAAGTCGCTTTGAATAAAAGCATCTGCTAAGTAAATAAATGTAAATAATGCCATGAAAACACAAACACACACACAAACACACGGGAGGTTTTGTGAAATTTGGGGACATTCCATAGGCGTAATGGTTTTTATACCGTACAAACCGTATTTTCTATCCCCCTACACTGCCCCTACCCCTAAACCTACCCATCACACACACACACACACACACACACACACACACACACACACACACACACACACACACACATACTCACACACACACACACTGCCCCTGCCCCTAAACCTACCCATCACAGGAAACTGCACAGTTTATTTTCTGTGAAAAAAACCTAATTCTGTGATTTATAAGCTTTTTGAAAAGTGAGGACATAGGTAACGTCCTCATATTTCACCCTCTCCTTGTAATACCCATGACATTGTACACATTTGTGTCCTGATATTTCACAAATATGTGAAATATCCCCCCCCCCCCCCCCCACACACACACACACAAAACCATGATATCAATATAGCCAGGTTAAGTGCATGAGGCAGTCCTCTCCATGTGCTCTTACGTGGTGTCAAATATAAGATGATTTGCCATCCCAGTGCCTTTTCCACTAACCCTACCACCACCTTTTTTCTGTTTGCTCTCCGTTTGCCACACAGACTTCCATTGTTTTCGAGGTTGTGTGGGGATCGCGGCCTCCCGGCCCTGCAGCATGTGGAGCTCATTAGAAGCACCTTGAATGCACCTCTGTGTTTTTTACATGGGAAGCGTGCACAGAATGGAAGGCTTGAGCGATCCAGAGAGGTGATGGGGTTAGGGGTAATGATTTGGGGATGGGATTGATGCTAAAGCTTTAGTTTGATTTAGCTGGGTGCGTAGGAGCGGTTATTAAACGTCTAAAAATGTTTGAACATCTGCCAGTGCATTATTTGCAAATGACATCAACACTTCATTAATGGACTTATTTATTTTCAAATGAGAATTACGAAGAAACATGAACTAAGATATGTATTTTAAGAACTTATTAAGGGAAAGACTCCTTGTAGTGAAAATCAAGTTTTTAAAGGGTCTATAACACAGTCTCATGTTAATCTTGAGTATCTATAGAGTAGTGTTGATCCTTCATATCTCCCAAGAGTCTTTACTGATCTCTTCCTCTTCTGAATCAGTTTCTGGTTCGTAGGTTACCAGAGTTGAGCGAGTGGATCAGGTCGTCCGAGATGGTGCGATTGAGTGGAGGCGGGGCTAATTTGCATGTTCATCGATGTGTTTGCTTGTTAATGTCAAATGTGTTAATTATTTCTCACTTACAATGGCATGTTTCAGCGAGGAATCTTTCATGCTGAGCATGCTGGGACACATAACGACTTAACTCTGACTGCTGAATGTGTCTGGACGCAGAGCCAAGGTTAAACAGGGTAAACGGCGGAGCTGTGCGTTCAAGCCTATCAAGATTATTGGATTCTATTTTCAATTAGGTCATTGCTATTTTTATGCTTTCTCTCATACATTTACTTAAACTACAGTGTTAAACTGCACTGCAGATAAATTAATTTAAAGGTCCCATGGCATGGCATTTTTCTATTATTTTATAGTGTTTCCTGAGGTGTACTTATATTGTTAGTATGACTTTTACATCATAAAATGTCATAATTTAGAAATAAAAGGCATTTTTTCAATACTGCTGTTTGCTCTGTGGCTGAATGCCCTGCTTCAAGAGGCGTGTCTGCTGTGAGACTTCAGTAAAAACGCCCACTGTTGTGATTGGCTGACATCTAGAACGATTCAGTCCGATTTGGTGAACTGATTCGGTTCACTAAAAAGAACAGGTTCAAAAGAAAGATCGTTCGCGAACCTGACATCACTAACGTACCAGAGACGGAGCTCAGCGATTGCTAACAAAGTTATTTATAGTACCTACTGAGTTATGAGAGCGCTGTCAGTCAGCGCGAGTTTATTGTGTTTGTATCAGAGAGTTCTGAATAAACACGAGTCCCAGTCACACAGAGTCCGTCTTCATCATTATTACCAACTGTGTAACACATGCAAAGTACCATTACAGCTGTCGAGATGAACGAGTTAAAAGTAAGTGTTGATAATAGCATTATTTTTAAAATAAAATAAAAGCGTCAGTGACGCGCGTTGAGTACACAGCGCAAACAAAGACACAACAGCAGTAATCGAATGTAATCCAGTTTATTGTGGGGCTAGGCTGGCTAGCCCGAATATGCTCACGCTTACCCCCCTTCTGCTTAATCTCACGCAGCGTTTGGTGCCTCCGCTGTGGGCCAGATGCAGTACTGGGGGTCGGGGATGTTGAAGGCCAACGGCCAGTGCAGCCCGAGCTTCGGCGTGTGTGAGGCCGATGTTGAGCAGAAACTCATGACTGTATGCACATTTTAGAACCGGTAGACGCGACGAGGACGTACAAAAACACTGACTCACAAGATAGAAAACACGAAAACACCGTTCTGTCTGGAGAGAGAGAAGCCGCATTGTGTGCACGAATAATAAATAATTAGCTACACATCAGAAATTACTGATCACAGATCAGAAGGAACTGAAAAAAGACTTCTGTTTTCATTTGTACATCCAAACACTGAGAAACTGCCAGCACTCGTTCACAAGCAATGATCTCTCGAGCGTTTGCATGGGCGTGCCAGATTCTCTGGGCGGAGGAAAGGGAGGTAACCGTTCCTGCTTGGACGTCAAAACAGGAGACTTCAGGATTGGCTCGTCTGGCCTGTCATTTTCTCAAAGGCAGAGAGAGACAGCCAGAACTCGGGTTTACACCGATCAACATTTCTATCCACTTGGGGACAATATTCAGGCTAGGGGAACTCGTATTAATGTTGAAAAACCTCATAAAATGAAAATTTCATGCCATGGGACCTTTTAAATACATGTGATAAGAACAGCCATTTGATTCTGAGTTATTTAGATGCTCTTTAGAGGAGTTGCATCTTTTATGGTTTTTGAGGTTGGTTGCAAGATCATTGCACGGTTAGAAAAGTTGCAGCAGAATTTTGTTGTGTATATTATTGATAATATCATACTATTAGTGAGTTTGCAAGTGGTTGTTCATTTAAAGCGGTGAAGAATCCTCTTGTCTGGGCTCATTACACCCAGTTCAACTTTGAATTGATGAACTGATAACAAACGCATACAATCGATTAACAACCTTGGATAGTGACAGTACGTCTGTCTTTAACGGTTTATACGGTTTCGTCAACAAAAGCATTTTCCTATGGAGAAAATGAAATGCTGTGAAAATAGTTTCAGTTATGACCTTTTTCTTTTGTTTGTTTTGTATCAAATACAAGGTGAAATTCGGTGATTGAGATCTGGCAGCAACAGCACCTTTTTTATGTAATATTTCAGGGAATATGTCATTGTGGTCATGGTGCTTAAGCCATAACCGCTTCAGCCATTGTGCTAATACACACATGAATTTACACTATTAGCTAATATAATATTTTACTATGGAATTAACACAATATGAAACACTTAATTAATAACATTTAATGATTACTTAATTCTATTAATCATATATAATGTTCATTAGTTGTTGATGCAGTAATCATTAATAAATGGTTTAGTTCTTCATGAGTCATACATTAACTCGTGATTATTTGTGCATTAGATGAATGAATGCATATTAGTGCACCCATAAAGTTTTACCGAAAGATTGAATTGGTTTAGAATGGGCCTGTAGAAGTAACTTAACGGTTCATCCACCAATTCTGTCATCAATTACTTTCTGTGGAACACAAAATGTGATTTTTTTTTTAAGGATATATAACAAGATCAATCACCTTTTTAAGTTACAAACACACCTCGCATACTTTCGGAATGTTTTATAAAATGCATTTATTTTTTTGGGCATAATTTAAATTTAATGGCTTTAGATAGTCTTCGTTTTTCTTTCTTTTCTTTTTTTAAATCTTAAACCTTTCTTTATATTTCCAGCATTAAACTAGATTTCCAGTTTATTCAGAGATTCACAGATTTTCAATATTTTCTCAGAGCTTTGGACAGTACAGTATGTGATAAAATAGTGCAGTCAGTGGTTAACATCATTAAATCTTATGAACTGGGAGGATGGAGAAAGAATTGCAGGAAATGTCCTTAGAGAAAGACTCTCAGTGCAGCACCAGCACACCTTTAGATTCACAGCAATCTAGAACTGATGAAACATTACTACAGCATCTAGTGAGAGAGGCTGAATAAGAAACTTCATGGAATTATGGAAAAGCAGAAATAATAATCAGTAATCCAGCCTTTAAATATTATCATAAGGGATTTACTATTGCAGGATATTTATCAAGGCCATACCAGCCAATTGGGATCATGTAGAAAAATATACATATGCTTTATTTTGCTTTTCTTTTGTTCAGGACTGGATTTCAGCTCTAAACGTTTTTGAGGTAACAATAAGCTTGACAGGTCACACTTTAGATTAGGGTCCAATACACACTATTAATATACAACTTTTACCTCAATAAACTCCTAATAACTGCTTATTAATAGTTTTTAAGGTAGTTGCTAAGTTTAGGTATTGGGTGATTGAGGGATGTAGAATATGGTCATGCAGAATAAGGCATTAATATGTGCTTTATACGTACTAATAAACAGCCGATATCCTTGTAATATGCATGATAATAAGCAACTGGTTTAATAGTGAGAATTGGACCCTAAACTAAAGTGTTACTGGGTGACAACTTAATATTGGATGCTAGACGCACAGTGCTCATGTTGATGTTATGTGGCATTAAAGCAGTAGAAACAAACTCGGGTGCCTGTCATGTGGTAAAGCTTGATATTTTTGTCCTTTTGTTCATGAAGAAATGCATACCCGAACCAGAAGGAAGCATTTCCTTCTTACTGCATCTCAGTAGCAGTGCAAATGACACACGCTTTAGTTTTATTAAACTGCTGTGCATTGAGATACAGTCGGCCAAAATGCAAACATACGATATGATAGTTTGTGTGCTTTTTTTGTGTTTCAAATTAGCGTTTTATTGATTGTATAAGAGATGATTTCGATGAATGCTTTTTAGCTCTGCTAATGGCTTTGAAACCTATTTTATTGGTAGTGTATTGTGGTGAGAGTAAAGGTTGCTGATGCATCCTGGCCACACCCTGGTTAATAGCATTATACTCATATTATGATAACTGTAAATTGTTTGTTGAGCTGGAGAGCTTTTACATTCTTTATGCCTGTGAAATAGCCAGGCATTACAGTTTATGTCCATTCAATGTATTGTTGTTTTCGAGTTCCTGAATATGAAGTAAATCTGAATTGAGGTAGCAGACTGTCACGCAACTTAAGTGCAAGGGGCGCACAACAAATGAAGCCGTCTTTATTTAGAAATCCACAGGGAAACGTAGGGGATAAACAGAGAATACTCAACAGCTTACACAAATGTAAAACATAGACAAGATGTTGGAAGACGGACAACCAACTAAAAAAAAACAGGGAGCATAAATAGTAGAACAAATGAAGGATCTAATGAGTTATTTAACAATACAGGTGAATGGGTTAACTAATCAAACATATGGGGAAATTGGGTAAAACATGCAGACAAGGAAGACAGAACCAAAACACAAAGAAACGGTCAAAACAGAACATAACCCTGACATTACGACCCCTCCCAAAAAGCGATGTCCTCGTGCTGCACATAGTCCAACTGAGGAGGCAGGGCTGAGGCTCTGAAGGAGATGGGCAAGACAAAACACATAAGTCCATGGGGGAGTGGAGGGTGGGAGGAGCCCAAAGGAGAGCCAGATGGATGTCCAGAAACCAGCCAGGACGAAGCCCCAGGGCAGAGAGGAAGATGAAGGTGAAGCTGAAGGTGCAGGCAGGACAAAGTTTAGTGGGATGAGGTGGCCTGGTGGAGCCGTCAGGGTGATTGTTTCTGGTGGAGCTGACAGGTCTCATAGGCTCATTCTACAATTCTACTTTAATTATATTAACCATGTTTTTTGTTTTGTTTGATTTGATTTGTAGTAAAACCATGGTTATTTTCTGTAGGGGTATACCATACAGCCATCAATCAACTCAAAATAAAAATGTATTAATTTAAAAGAAACAATTAATTTCTCAAATAATAATCTTAATCTTTTCAGACTCAGTAGATATGATAGACTATTTATATTGTATGTCATTAGTTATATTTTATGGTCTGTGATAATGGTTATTGTGTTAGATAAATTCTTTAGAGTTCTTCAATAATTTTGCAAATATGCTTTTATCTCATTGTATCAGTGTCTAAAATAGGATGACGTCATGGAAGTATTCTAACCTCACTGAGTCACAAATTTTCCGCTGAAATGCTGCAAAATCATTGAAAAGTCCAGTGATGCATGCCATCATTATACTCAACATGTTTAATCGGCCTTGTGAATTGGAGAAAGGAAAGAAAAGTCAATCAGTTTATGTGGTTTATTGGAGAACAGTGCATATCAGTGAGCTAAGAAATAAACAGGAAACAAAACTTGGGTGTGTATGTTGTCTTGCTTGCATGTGCACGTGTGTCTCTCCTATGGTTGCATGACATCAGTGACTCTATAATCTGATTTAATCCAGAATCCCCTGCTCGATCCCAAACACTCCAACCGTCACACAAGTATCTGCTACATTAATCATTTCTTCAAACTCTCCTCTCCTCCGCTCCACCTCCAACACAGACACACAAACACACTCTTTAGGGTAGACGCATCAGAAATTTCAAGAGTGAGAAAGTGAAAATCACCACAGACAGAAGAGACTTTTTACATTGAAACTTTTTTTTTCTTTTCTTTTTTCTGTGGGCTTTTGACTTTTTATTTTATTTTTTTAACTTTCTTACGTTTGGGTTGTGGGAAGAGAGAGATTGTGACAGTATAATTTTGTGTTTTATCAGGAGAGCAGTATGGACCGTTCAGAACTCAGAGGGCAAAGGCATGAGTGAAGATGACCTTAAAAGCAGTCAAAAGTAAGTACATGCAAACACACATAATTACTCCAGGGGTTGGGGTGTTATACATCATTTTTATGTAATCTCATATTAATTGATAGACTATATGGAAAATACGAACGTTTATAATTTTATCACACCAAGAAGAGCTACAAAAATGGCTTTAAAATGGACTTCAATTAAAAAAATCCGGAGCACAGTTGAAGTTTTTTTTAGAGACTGTAACGTTAATGTTCCACAATATAATATGCAAAAGTAGGCATGAGAAAACTGAGCTTATCAATTAGAACAGAATTTAGGAACATAATGTGAGTCTTGTACGGAGCCCCGCACATGACATGGAGGAAAAAACTAGCTAAATCGTGCGCACAATTTATAAATCGAGGGAACAAATTAGTAAATCGTGTGGACGGTTTAGCAAGTTAAGGGAACGAAGAAGTAATTCGTGCGCATGTTTTACTTTTGTTTTTTGCACATCATGTGCGGGATTCCGTAATCTTGACTCCTGTTTTATGGAAAATATTTGATATGACTATACAACGATCCTAATAATAGCAATAATAATAATAAATATAGCTGCAAGCAGCCATTATCGGGGCCAAGCGCAAAGAAGAAGACAAGACATGCCAAAATGGCTGGCAATGTCAGATCAACTGCAGCAATGAGCAATTAAAGACCTATTAAGGTGATTTTAGGCAAAATAGCTGTAAAATGATAAATACAGTCAATAATAATGATTTAATGATTTATCACTTTCAACCAATAGGTGGCACAGTTACAAAATTGATGTGATGTGGTCAGAATAAGGGAACAATGACACCTGCAAAGATTGGTGTCAATATATCAAAGCAGGGTGTCAATATAGTGTCAATATGTCATTGCAGAAATATAGCCTCAAGATGCCTTTTCATTATAAGTATGGACCACATGGCGGTGATGTTTTGAAACCTTTTAAGTACCTTAGAGGCATGGTGCTGATGGCACACACCAAGTTTCGTAATGATACAACAATTCATTTGTAAAGTATAGCATTTTATATCATAATACTGCATTGTAGTCAATGGGAATTTCATGTTTTGTTCTATTATAGCGCCACCAAGAGGCACAATCCTACCATTTTGTTATGTGTCCTCGGAGTGAGCCCATACATGTCTGTGTCAATTTTGGTGAAAATATCTTGTTTCGTTTTGGAGTTATAGACATTTATATGAAAAAAACATGAAAAATGACTGACACCTGACTTTGATTGGATTTTACACCCCCTTACTATCAATATTTTAACATTTGGGCATTAGCTAATAGCTATCGACCTATGTTTTCGAACTTCTGAAGCTGGTTTCGTCTTGATCGGACTAGCGGTTTCGAAGATATCAGCAAAAAAGTTTTAAGCGCTAAATTACGACGGTGCACAAACCATATGGCGAATCCTGGCAAGTGTGGTATCGTTGGACTCGGCAACGATTCAGTAGTCTAAAGAGACGAGTCTCGTGAAAATAAGTCAACCACACCCAAAGTTCTAAGCATTTTAAAAAAAAAAAACTGTTTCGAAACTTGTCAGGCTACTTCAGGGTATCGTGGTGATGATCCATACCGAGTTCCGTAAAATAAAATACCGCATTTTAGCACATAATTCAAGATGGCCGACAGCAAAAATGGCCGATATGGTAAAATTGGATATTAGTCGACTCGGCATGACGTCCCGAATCTAACGAGACCAATTTTATGATTTTTGGACAAACGGTTCAGCAAAAAAAAGCAAAAATAGTATTTTTTTGTATCTCTGGACCAGTAGGTGGCGCTGCGCCGAAACGCTGCATGTTGCCTCAGCATGTGCTTCTGCTGACATGTACCAAGATTGGTGTGAATACGATAAAGCGTTGCGGAGATACAGCCTTACGTCTGTTTTCGCAAGCGCTACGTAAAATTTGTTTGCGCGTTTATCGAAAATGATTTGACGAATCAACTTGATTTGTAAGATTTTTTTGTCCACATGGTCTGAAAATGATCTGGTTCGATTTTCGTGCAAATCGGATGAATTTTAAATATGAGGAAAGAACAACACTAATCTTGGGTAAGGTATTTATCTGACAAAATTATTTGGCATCATTGGCAATTATTTTAATTTTTTTTACTTTTTAATGATAAGGATCCCTAAACAATCCACTTTTTGAACAATGTTCCCTCTAAATGCAAAATGCAAACAATAATAGGTGCACATATATAAAAAACATAAAAAAAAGCAAAAAATGCAAACAATAACCTGCACAATCGGTGCAAACAGACAACATATATGGAGTAAAAAGTGCAAACTGCAAACGTACAAAATATTAAAAGACGCAAAAGTGCAACAAATGTTCAGATTGCACAGAATTAAAAGGTGCAAAGTTGTTGAAGTGTGTGCAGTGTTTCTCACAGATTAGAAACCAATTTGTGGTGACGGGGACACAAATAATACAGCCACAATTGTACTTGTAAGAATATATGTGGCGTTTTCAAACAAGACCTTGGACACAGCAAACATTGCCTGCACCCTGTGTGTCCCGTCAAACCAAGGAAAAACTGGATTGAAGACTCAATTGCGGAGATGGGTGATTTATTGACAAAATAAACACAAAAAAGGGGGGGATAATAAAACTAGAAATAACAACACCAACTTGGAACAGAACATCAAGGATCACGGGGAAAATACGACAGACTGCAAACATGAGGAGACTATAAAGGGTAAATAATAGGGCGGGAACAGGTGGGGTAAATTAAATCATAATTCGATAACAAGAGTAGGGGTGCACGATCCGACTTTTTCAGTCCCGATACCGATACCGATGCCTGGGCTTTGTGTATCTGTCGATACCGATCCGATACTATTGTTGAATTAATAATAAACTGTACATCTTCCACCTTATACCTTCCTTGAAGAGACTAAAGGCACCAGACTTTACTAACTTAACATAACTAAGACAAAATAACAGATGTATGTAAAGTGTTGAATTCTTATTTATTTAAAAAACAATTGTGCATTCAAATCTAAAATAGAATGTAATCAAACTTCTTTAAATAAATATAATGTAGCAGTGGAAACAAAAAACAGTCAAACATACAATAGTAATCTGACAGTTACCAAACATTTGTTACACTACAGATAATTGTTTTGGTATATAATCATATCAATATTAAAAAGTAGCATTACAAATTAACAAATAGTCTAATTTTCTGCCATATGCAATTTAATAAAAATGATCAGCTAGCTAATAACTTTGTTCTGGTTTCACCTCACTCCTGTCTAAATGATTGTAGGCTAGGCCTGTTTATTTTACTACACATTGTGAACAGAAATGAGCTGAAATACTGTTGATAATCATAAATAATTCTTACCCACTCTTGTTTAATTGGGTAAGCACACTTGTGTTCTCATTTCAGATGCGTTCTGAGTAAATTAATAAACTGATTCATGAGTTCAGTGTTGGACAGATCAGTTGTTCTAACCAGTCGTTAAAATGATTCGGTTCAAAGGAGTCATTAGGTCGCGAATCGGACATTAGCAGACGCGTTGTGTGCGAATCCCGTCTGTTAGAACATCAAGAAAGATGTCAACACACAGAAAACACTTCATAACTGGATATAATTTGTCTCCCGCTTATTGAAAGTATGCTTTATGTCAGCTGGTCAGAGAAGAGTCAACATTTTTTGAGCGCAATTCACAACCAGCGATAATTCAAGGACAAAATTGTCCGAATGTGTCACGTGCAACATGGTTTCGGTCTTCCGACCTTTTGATTTGGATTAATATGTGAAATATGAGAGAGCTAACAGCTAACACTGATTATTCTGAAGACCCAGAGAGTGTGTGCGGGGAGGAGCTCTGATCGTTCTCTCTGTCAGTCTCAAGCGCAGCATCTGTTCTACATCACTCGTAAATCACAATAACTCATCAAATTAGGCTTTGGCGCCGTCAAAAAATGTTCAATGCAGGAAAAACCCTGACTTTGCAGTAATACCACCTCCCCTCGAAACATTTAAGTTACTTTGCAGACATTGCAAACAGCCGACGAACTAGTTGGCGTGGCAAGTGTGAAATATCTCCTCCACACAGCCGACTCATGGCTTGCTCCATGTTGCTTCTAGCATGCGACACGACACTTCTAGCATGAAGCTGACGAATGACGTAGGTTCTGCTGCGACGGAAAAACAAACACCTGGATCGGCTTGTGGATCTGTTCTTTTTTCCGATCCCCGATCCAGCTATTTTGTCAGTATCGTGGCCGATATCCGATCCTAATATCGGATTGGTGCACCCCTAAACAAGAGGGGTGGGATCCAAACAAAGTCATTTTGGGTCTTTATAAAATGCACTTGAAATCGTGCCAATCTTCCTGTATTGAGTTTATAAATCCACTACTGCACTATACACATGCTATTAAATGTCTCTCTCTCTCTCTCTCTCTCTCTCTCTCTCTCTCTCTCTCTCTCTCTCTCTCTCTCTCTCTCTCTCTCTCTCTCTCTCTCTCTCTCTCTCTCTCTCTCTCTCTCTCTCTCTCTCTCTCGTTCTCTTCTAGCATGGTTTTTTAGACTCCTCCCGGTTGTGCTGTTCTTCATCTGTTACTATTGCTCCCAGTTCTACTTTGAGAGGTGAGTGCTGTCACCTGCTTTACATAGTATCAAATCCATTGTTTTCATTGGTTGTTATTATGGTACAAAAGGTTTTATCTTCTCAGGCTGAAGCAGGCAAAAGCTTTTGAGGTGTGTGTATGCTAACTTTAACCACTGAAGCTGCCTTTCTTTTTTGTCTTTAAGCTATGGAAGCAGCGGAAAGTCCCCTGAGCCCACTGTTTCGCTTTGTCACAACTATCGCTTGCAGAGGAAGTGGGCGAGTCTTAAATTTAAGTATGTGACCTATAACCTGTTTTGGGGAATCTACTTTGAAACTTTCAAGCTTGAAAATTGAAAATGACCCTCATGTCCTTCCAAACCTGTACGACTTTCTTAAAATAAGATGACACGCATTTTTGAGAAATGTTAAATACAACGCTCTGTCATGAAACTCTAGATGGCGCAAGCTGATAGGTCCTTAACCCGACCTGCTTATATATAGGGCACAGTTGATTGGTTGCTGCTGTACCAGTAGCCAATCAGCTCGCTGCTCAACATTCCGATACTCTGGTCGCATTTGCTTTAGCAGTGCAGCTTTCAGAACCCCTCCACCTTCCCCAGCTCCACCTGTATAGATCTGCTACAGGTAAATCATGTACGCTATATCGTACAGCAGCACGTCTTACTTTTAATCACATCAGCGTGTTGTGTATGTATTGGCATAGCAGCAATAAAAGTATCAGCAGCGTAGCAGATCTGTTCAACCAAGTCCAACATAGCAACATTTCCAAACACTCCGAGAGTTGTCATGACAGAGAAAACAAAACTATTTCTTCTTCCTCTATTTTCCTCTATTCCCTCCCTATTATATCTTAGGCTACTCTGAGTAATGTCCAAAACGTAGTATTTCAGGCACTTTTTTTGTTTCTTCTCCTCTTCATGACGGATCGCTTCCTGTACTCTTTAGTTGTAAGTCACTTTGGATAAAAGCGTCTGCTAAATGCAGAAATGTAAATTAATGTTTTTTTAATTCATACAATGGAAGTCAATAGTTTTTGTTTTTATATATAATAACATTGCATCAATAACATGTTCATTTCAACATTTCTTTCAAAACTTTTGACTTTTTTGTTTTTTTAGAAATTAATTAAATGCATTGAGAAATGTCACATCTTGGCTGTTCATGTCAGAATTAACACGAACACACACACACACACACACACACACACACACACACACACACACACACACACACACACACACACACACACACACACACACACACACACACACACACACACACACACACACACCCTCACGTTGGGTTTCCATGCTTTATTCCATAGAAAGAATAACATTTATACTGTACAAACTGTATATTCTATACCATAACCCTATAATCTACCTATCACAGAAAACTTTCGGCATTTTTACATTTTCAAAAAACTTATGATTTACAGTGAGGAAAATAAGTATTTGAACCCCCTGCTATTTTGCAAGTTTTCCCACTTGGAAATCATGGAGGGGTCTGAAATTGTCATCGTAGATGCATGTCCACTGTGAGAGACATAATCTAAAAAAAAAAATCCAGAAATCACAATATATGATTTTTTTAACTATTTATTTGTATGATACAGCTGCAAATAAGTATTTGAACACCTGAGAAAATCAATGTTAATATTTGGTCCAGTAGCCTTTGTTTGCAATTACAGAGGTCAAACGTTTCCTGTAGTTTTTCAGCAGGTTTGCACTGCAGGAGGGATTTTGGCCCACTCCTCCACACAGATCTTCTCTAGATCAGTCAGGTTTCTGGCCTGTCGCTGAGAAACACGGAGTTTGAGCTCCTCCAAAGATTCTCTATTGGGTTTAGGTCTGGAGACTGGCTAGGCCACGCCAGAACCTTGATATGCTTCTTACAGAGCCACTCCTTGGTTCTCCTGGCTGTGTGCTTCGGGTCATTGTCATGTTGGAAGACCCAGCCTCGACCCATCTTCAATGCTCTAACTGAGGGAAGGAGGTTGTTCCCCAAAATCTCGCAATACATGGCCCCGGTCATCCTCTCCTTAATACAGTGCAGTCGCCCTGTCCCATATGCAGAAAAACACCCCCAAAGCATGATGCTACCACCCCCATGCTTCACAGTAGGGATGGTGTTCTTGGGATGGTACTCATCATTCTTCTTCCTCCAAACACGTTTAGTGGAATTATGACCAAAAAGTTCTATTTTGGTCTCATCTGACCACATGACTTTCTCCCATGACTCCTCTGGATCATCCAAATGGTCATTGGCAAACTTAAGACGGGCCTTGACATGTGCTGGTTTAAGCAGGGGAACCTTCCGTGCCATGCATGATTTCAAACCATGACGTCTTAGTGTATTACCAACAGTAACCTTGGAAACGGTGGTCCCAGCTCTTTTCAGGTCATTGACCAGCTCTTCCCGTGTAGTTCTGGGCTGATTTCTCACCTTTCTTAGGATCATTGAGACCCCACGAGGTGAGATCTTGCATGGAGCCCCAGTCCGAGGGAGATTGACAGTCATGTTTAGCTTCTTTCATTTTCTAATGATTGCTCCAACAGTGGACCTTTTTTTACCAAGCTGCTTGGCAATTTCCCTGTAGCCCTTTCCAGCCTTGTGGAGCCTTTGGACAGCTCTTTGGTCTTGGCTATGTTAGTAGTTGGATTCTTACTGATAGTATAGGGTGGACAGCTGTCTTTATGCAGCTAACAACCTCAAACAGGTGCATCTAATTTAGGATAATAAATGGAGTGGAGGTGGACATTTTAAAGGCAGACTAACAGGTCTTTGAGGGTCAGAATTCTAGCTGATAGACAGGTGTTCAAATACTTATTTGCAGCTGTATCATACAAATAAATAGTTAAAAAATCATATATTGTGATTTCTGGATTTTTTTTTAGATTATGTCTCTCACAGTGGACATGCACCTACGATGACAATTTCAGACTCCTCCATGATTTCCAAGTGGGAGAACTTGCAAAATAGCAGGGTGTTCAAATACTTATTTTCCTCACTGTATAAGCTGTTTTCCTCATGGGGACCAAAACATGTCCATTTTATTCCCTTAACATAGTGAAATTCGGCTCACTATTCTGTGTTCAACAGGTTTCACTATATTAGTGAAGACATTTTTGAATAGTGAGGTTATTTTGGACCTCACAAGTATATTCAAACCTGTACACTCTTACACAGACAGAGAGAGAATAAAATGAATGGAAGATGGGCTATGTAAAAAAAAATAAAAACAACATTATTTATAATATATATATATGTGTGTATAAACTGGATAATGTCTAAATAAATAATATATCTAATGTATATTTTCAAATACGGATGGATGAATAGAAGACTTCAGCCATCTTTTGGCCATTATTATTGTCATAACAATTTTGACCTGACATGAAGTCAAGCTACTTTTTTTTTTCTCATTAGATGGCAGTAATCTGGATGAAATGCATGATAAATTCTCATATTTACATAATGTTTCAAATTATAGAAGTGTATATTTTTATTGTAGAAAATGTTGAAAATGAAAATGTAGAAAAGTTTGCACATTTTCTTATACAGATGAATTTCCACATAAATAACACAAAAAGAAGTGCATTAATGAATTGTTAATACTTTGGGGAAATTAGTGTTATTTAATTTCAGTTAGAAATAAGAAAGTTATACTCTTACTGTACTGGGTCAAAAATGACTGCGGGCAGCCAAGGTGTGACCCTGTTTCAAAAAGCTTAGGAGGGTTAAGCATTACTCAAACAGAATTATTACAAAGTGTGTTTTCTCTATTGTAGCATCCTCAGTGTTATTAGTTGACACAGCTGGCCATTCCCGATCTGATCTGAGCGTGTACAGCCTCTTCATTCTCCATCTGGAGTTTCACCTTTTGCATTTCGTTGTTTGTTGTCATTCACTACAACATCAGATTCTGCTGCAAAACATTGTCAATGTCTGGTATATTTAATGATTTACTGATAATCCTTGATTCATGTTGCTGTCAGATCTAAGTCTAACATTCTAGTATCAAAGCAAAAATCATCCCTAAGAGTTTAAATCACGGCAGTCACTGACTTTAGTTGCTCAAACGCTTGCTGAGACAGATCTGTCCACATAGATTCAGCACTTAATAACATTTAAATTACACATCTGCATAAAAAACACATCTACTGTAATGAAAATATAGAGGCTAAATCATTTTGCTTCTAGGCCTTATGTTTCCCACGTTATTAACCAGAACGCAATCGCTCTTATTATAGCGCCACCTAGTGTCCAACAGATGTGTGTCTGTGCTGGGATTTATATGATCATCCCACCAAGTTTGGTATCTCTACTAGGGGTGGGCGATATAGCCTCAATTTCATTACGATATTTCAAGAATATTTGCGATAACGATAATTATGACGATATAGAAAAAAAAATTATGGAACAAAGTTTTATTGGTTATTGCAGTTGGTAGGCAGCAGCATTTATTAGTGCAAACAAAACCATAACATAACATTTTAGTTTAACAATAATGTAATTTATGCCATGGTCTGTCTGAATATTTGATTCTGATTGGCTGGAAGGTGTGCAATAAAATCGTTTAATGCACAGGTTGTTCCAAGTCAGATGAATCCTTGTTCTATATTAATGCGCTGTTTTCATTTCAGGTGTGTTTAGACGGAGCACTGTAATCGGTTTAAAAGTCCGAATGAAAATGCTGCATATAAACACTGCTTTCATAAGGATACACTAATATTTCTGAAGTGTAAGTTATGAAGATAAATGTTGGAATAATGACACAGACATAGCCTGGCTACGGCATCTCATCTGACAGCGTTTGTCCCAGGCACTTTCTACTTCAACTGCGCCTGACAGAATACATTTTTTTTTTTCTGAGGTGTTTCTTACAGCAACACCAGATCCGTTTAGATAACGTCTCGCGTAAACTGTCCACAGAATCGTTCAATCTGAATGATTTTAATCGGAATGACATAAAAGTGTGCATGTAAACGGGCTATTGAAGCGCACACAAACACACTCGCGTCACTCGCATTCAGAGAGCAGAGATTGCGCTGCACATTCATGAGCACAGAAACTATTAACGCTGCCCCGTGACTTTTAGCAATAAAATAGCTAAGTTACTGGATCACTACATTATATTTCGCAGCAATGATGGGGTTACATCGCTATTTTTCAGTAATAAACCCACATCTTCGTTAAGAGAGACGCTGAACAGACGCAGTCACACAGGTACAAATCTCTCTCTCTCTCTCTCTCTCTCTCTCTCTCTCTCTCTCTCTCTCTCTGATCCAAATAAATGCTATAATCCATTCATTCAAATAAATGTAATCTTACGCACTACTTTATCTGTGTCTGATTCAAAGAAGGCAGAATGCTAGATCTAACGAGCCGTAAATGACGAAAATAACTGTCAATGTTACCCTTCTGGTCAAATATTGCGCTGCAAACATCAATAGCAGCTTTAAGTTGTCAATGTTTAGTCAGTTGTCAAGAGGGCTGACCTCTTGTAACCAAGTAGCTCCCTTTTTAGGTACTAAGTCGTTATCGGAGGCAGACATGCTGCTCTTCGTGTATACTCTGACAGGTGTTGTTGTTGTGCGCGCTAGGGAACGTAAATGCGCCATACGCCATCGTGTCGCTATATCATTGATATTGCGATATGACACTTTTTTTATCATGTAAAAATTTATACCCGTATTATCGTGGACGGTATGATATGGCACACCCCTAATCTCTACAACTTACGGTCCTTGATAACAAGATAGTTTTAGAAGAGTAAAAAAATATATATATATTTACAAATACAATTAGATTCAAACACTGTTGACTCTAAAGGCCACTACATACTCCGAAGAACAGAGAAAAAAGTTCTCTACATAATTTTGTTCTCTGAGCCCTGGTTTGGGAGTTCTCGCAGCTCGTTCTCGACACATCGTTTGAGCAGAACTTTTTTTCTTGTGGGTGTCCGAGAACTATTGTGTGATTGGTCAGAATTTTAAAGTGGGCGAGGTTAATGCGGAGAAACGGAGATGTTTGGCACCTGCTTTTCTCGTGAAGTATGGAATGTACTGGCCAGAACGAACTTTGTTCTTGTTCTTGCCACCTCGAGAAAACAAACAAATTTCTTTGTTTGGCCCCACTTTATATTAGGTGGCCTTAAGTACTATGTACTTACATCAAAAAATAAGTACAATGTACTTACTGAGTTCAAATTGTATTGCAAAACACTTGAGGTGGGATACGGGTAGGGTTAGGGACAGGTGTGGTGGTATGGGTAAGTTTAAGGGTAGGGTTAGGGACAGGTGTGGTGGTATGGGTAAGTTTAAGGGTAGGGTTAGGGACAGGTGTGGTGGTATGGGTAAGTTTAAGGGTAGGGTTAGGGACAGGTGTGGTGGTATGGGTAAGTTTAAGGGTAGAGTTAGGGACAGGTGTGGTGGTATGGGTAAGTTTAAGGGTAGGGTTAGGGACAGGTGTGGTGGTATGGGTAAGTTTAAGGGTAGGGTTAGGGACAGGTGTGGTGGTATGGGTAAGTTTAAGGGTAGGGTTAGGGACAGGTGTGGTGGTATGGGTAAGTTTAAGGGTAGGGTTAGGGACAGGTGTGGTGGTATGGGTAAGTTTAAGGGTAGAGTTAGGGACAGGTGTGGTGGTATGGGTAAGTTTAAGGGTAGGGTGTGGGACAGGTGTGGTGGTATGGGTAAGTTTAAGGGTAGGGTTAGGGACAGGTGTGGTGGTATGGGTAAGTTTAAGGGTAGGGTTAGGGACAGGTGTGGTGGTATGGGTAAGTTTAAGGGTAGGGTTAGGGACAGGTGTGGTGGTATGGGTAAGTTTAAGGGTAGAGTTAGGGACAGGTGTGGTGGTATGGGTAAGTTTAAGGGTAGGGTTAGGGACAGGTGTGGTGGTATGGGTAAGTTTAAGGGTAGGGTTAGGGACAGGTGTGGTGGTATGGGTTAGTTTAAGGGTAGGGTTAGGGACAGGTGTGGTGGTATGGGTAAGTTTAAGGGTAGAGTTAGGGACAGGTGTGGTGGTATGGGTAAGTTTAAGGGTAGGGTTAGGGACAGGTGTGGTGGTATGGGTTAGTTTAAGGGTAGAGTTAGGGACAGGTGTGGTGGTATGGGTTAGTTTAAGGGTAGGGTTAGGTGTAAGGAAAGGGTCAACTGTGTAATTACAAATGCAACTACAGAAATTAATTACAGATGTAATTACATGCAGTTATTTTTTTAAATGTAAGTACAATGTAAAAACATGTATGTACACCAATAAGTGCATTGTATCAAATTATTAATTAAAATGTTAGTACATAGTAGTTAAGGCCACCTACTATAAAGTGGGTCCCAAGCTTAAGCCTACCCCTTAAACCAAACCACACCACAAAACCTGCCCTTAACCTTCCACCTCAAATGCAGCAAACATGTTTTGCAAAACAACATGAGCACAATGAGTACACTGTACCAGCATTTAAGTACATAGTAGTATGAATATTGGCTCTTTGACGAATTGCTTTTTGTAAAAGCGCCTACTAAATGTATAAATACAAATTTAGTGACACCTATAAAATAGGATCCAGAATTGCTACTTCATTGCATCTACCGGTGCAAAATGTCTGCAATACATCCCATAATAACAAGCAATACTCACTGTCCTGAGTAACTTTAGACCAATTTCCAACCTTCCCTTTCTGTCTAAAGTATTAGAAAGGTTGCCATGCAATTACAGTCTCATTTGGATAAACACAAATGATTTCACTCTGGTTTCTGTCCTCTCCACAGTGCAGAGATTACTCTTTGAATGATTGAATGACTCCTCCTTGCCTCTGATTCTGGTGCCCGCAGGCTCCTGATATGAGTGCAGCTTTATTATGTTTGCCATTCAGTACTCCTATTTCATCTTAACTGCTATCAGTATCACTGGTACTGCCTTTCAGTGGCTACCTAACTTCATATCTCTTAGCATTAATAAACACAGATCTCGCTCTGTCACTGTTTCCCGTGGTGTACCTCAAGGATCCGTTCTTGGTCCACTTCTATTTCTATTTCTTTGCATGGTGTTAATTTCCATAGTTACTCTGATGATACACAAATCTATCTTAGCTTTCAGCCCAGTACTGTTTTCCCTGCCCTTTCCATCACTTCCTGTCTGTAAGTTCCTTCAAAACGTCTTAAAACGGAATACTGACAAAATCCTAGTTTCCTTGTCTTTTCCCAACATGACTTCTCTATTCATATTGAGAGAGTTATAGTTCATCCCTCACCCACTATACAGAATCTTTGGGTACTATTTGATTCCAAATTATGCTTTTATGCTTCCCGTGGTGTTAAATCTTGTTTTTTCCACATTGTCCGTATACGACCGTTGCTAAATCTCAAAGATGCCGAAACTGTTATCCATGCTTTTATAACCTTGCGTCTGGACTATTGTAACTCTTTGTTTGGTGGCCTACTCACTAAAGCCCTTAATCGCAAGCAACTAGTTCAAAACTCAGCTGCTCATGCTCTTACATTTAACAAAAAATCAGCTCACATCACTCCCATCCTTCAACATCTGCACTAGCTCCCTATTGTGCATCGTATTCTGTTTAAAACACTTGTCCTCTAGATTTTAAGGCTTGCCATGGTTTAGCACCTTCATACTTTCAGAAATAATACACCCTTGTGTTCCTGCCCGTACTCTTAGGTCGAGTTCTGCTTGTACTACCCAAATTCAAACTATCTACTTTTGGTGTTAGGGCATTCAGCATTTCAGCTCCTAATCTTTGGAATAAGCTGCTCCAAAACCTCCACGCTGTCTCCTCACTCCAGACCTTTAAAGGAACGAAAATAGGCTCATTTTCCAACTCCCCTAGAGTTAAACCGTTGAGTACTAACTGTAATATCATTGCGCCGCTGCACTCATGGTACGTCACAAAGTTCCTTGATTATTACGCAGGAATGAGAGTATAGTTCCTAGCCATATCGGCCTAGAAAATCTTTTAATTTTCAGTCGGTCTTAGTACACGATGTAACTACAGAAGAGTCAAGTTTTAAATAGGAAAAATATCAAAACTCTTTGGTCATTTTTGAGCGAGATGCTAACAGTCTAATCAGATTCAATGATCTATGCTAAGCTATGCTAAAAGTGCTCCCGCCAGATCCGGAGATCGACTGAAGGGATTCGAAAACGGTAAAACTCAACTGTTTAACTCTAGGATAGACGGAAAATGAGCCTATTTTCAAAAATAGTGGTGTGTTCCTTTAAGACTGTACTCAACACTCATTTATTTACAATATATTTTGTTAACTGATTTGTTACTTTAATTATCAGATCCTTACTTATTTCGGCTATTGTCTTGTATGATTTATGATCTCCGTCTGACTGCTTGACTTTGTTGTTCCCTAATTGTACTTCTGTATTATTTGTGTTATTTGTCAATATTATGTAAAGTGTCCTTGGTTTCTTGAAAGCCGCAATATAAATGAAACATTATTATAGCTCTTTTGTTTACACACACACACACACACACACACACACACACACACACACACACACACACACACACACACACACACACACACACACACACACACACACACACACACACACACACACACACACACACACACACACACACACACACACACACACACACACACACACAGAATATTGATCTCTGGGTGAAAAGGACAGCTTTTGCCTAACAGCAGCTCTTAAAAATCATCAGGATTTCTCTTGCAGCTGTACTCAGTGGTGTAGCCAGAGAATTACAGAGCACTTAATGGAAAATGGACACTGGGAGTGTGTAGACGGCTGGCTGCACTGTAAAAACAACACGTCTATGTGTAATGATTGGGCTGGGCTCCACTGCACTGTTATGACAGACTAGCTTGGTTTAAACCAACGTGTCAATCTTAAGCTTTTGAGCTTTACACAAATACAGCACAGCAGTGTAGCCAAATTAGTGTCATGTGTAATAAGAATCTGTGTTGTTTGTAAGTGGACATACTGTCATCACTGGTGAATTCTGTCATTTTTGCCTTTTCACAATGTAAATTCAACCAAATTTCAAATTATGTATTGTGTTTGACAGCATTTTGTGGTGGCCAACTCTAACTCGAAGGCTAGTTTCATAGGTAGCATTTTATGCAATAAATTAAACGTAGGATTTAAATAAAACGTAAACGTAGGATAAATTGTTAACAGTTAATAGCATAATATTTTTTGCATAATTTGACAGACCAATCGAATGCTGCAGGGATGACGTCAAAACCCTAATTCACCATTGGATCCCTAAAGTTTTCCTTATAGGTTTTAATATAGGGTTTTTCATTTTATGATTAAAATAATGTCTGTGATAAACATAACTTGACGATACTTGGGTGTTTTGTTCTACGCAAACTGCACACACTCACAGCCCAAACATTCTTAGTTACTAATATTTAAAAATTAAACAAAAGCTTCAAAATTCTTTTTTTTTTTTTTCGATATGGGTGTTTGTGCAAATTATGCTATAGAGCAAAACGTTGAACTATTGTCAAGTTATGCATACCACCGACCTTTTTCTACTCATACATTGAACAAACCCATTATTAAAACCCATAGAGAACTCATTATTAAAGGTCCCGTTCTTCCTGATCCCATTGTTCAAACTTTAGTTAGTGTGTAATGTTGCTGTTAGAGCATAAATAATACCTGTAAAATTATAAAGCTCAAAGTTCAATGCCAAGCGAGATATTTTATTTAACAGAAGTTCCCTTTCAAAGCCTACATCCTGGTACTTCCTTCATTAATTACGTCAGTCAGTAGAACAGTAGAACAGACTAACATCCGCCCACAAGAATACGTGAAAAAGGGGGCGTGGTCTTGTTGCTGTCCCACGTGGAGAAGAGGAAGTGTCGCGTGGAGAAGAGGAAGTGTTGCGTGGAGAAGAGGAAGTGTTGCGTTTGAGTGTGTTTGTCGCCATGTCGTCGAGACGCTGTTATTTTCATCCCGGAGTCAAATCACCTTTGTTTGGCTTTCCCAGGGACGCTGTAGAGATCATTGAGCGCATACATCTCCCGTTAAGTGGCGTGACCTTTTCACACAACGTGCGCTAAGCTGCTGTCGAATCACAACACAGGAACCGTTGGCACAATCAGAACTCGTTACGTATTTCTGAAGGAGGGACTTCATAGAACAAGGAACTCATCAGCCGTTTTTAGGACAGTGAAAACAGCGGTATACAGATGAGTAAATTGTGTGAAAAATGTGAAACATGAACACATGTTATATTGCACACTGTAAACACAATCAAAGCTTTAAAAAAACACGAAGAACGGGACCTTTAACACAGCAGCACGCGTTGATTAACAGACGTTTCAAAGAGTGAGATTAATGGATCAAAAACGAGTGTTTGTTTTTGCTTTGTAAGAGATTCTGCATCGCATAAGTTCTCTTCAGTAGATCCTGAGTGTTCGAAACAAACGCAATTCATCCACACAGTGAGTGTAACCGCTCTTTACGGCCCATTAACCGATCAAACGGCTCATAAAACTGTGTTGTCAGTCTCCACTCCGCATCTTAACCACGCCCACTTTTATAGCATTTTACAAAACTGTGGTGAGAACTGACGGCTGCTGAAACGGGGTTTCGTGACACTTTAAAACTGAATACTGACAAAACAGAAATCATGTTAGTAGGCCCTAAATCCCTACCACCAACCTTATTTTACTCATAAATTGAACAAACCCATAATTAAAACCCACAGAAAAATCATTAATAAAAGCATTAATAAACACAGATCTCGCTCTGTCATCTCGCTCTGTCACAGTTTCCCATGGTGTACCTCAAGGATTCGTTCTTAGTCCACTTCTATTTCTATTCCTATGCTTCCTCTTGGTCAGATCAGATCATCCCGCAAGATCTCAAAGTATAGATGGCTCAAAGCTTCTTAAAACTGTATACTGACAAAATAGAAATCCTGTTAGTAAATCCTTACCACCAACCTTATTTTACTCTTAAATTGGAAGAAAACAACTTTTTTTTTAAAACCCATAAAGAAATCTGGAGGGAACCACTGGAAAATTATTCTTCCTGGTTTTGACATCTTCCCTCCAGCACTCTATGGGAAATGATACACAATAGAGATATTGTGTTCGCAGGTGATATTTACCTTGAATTTACCAGTGTCACTGATACTGTTGTGCCCTTGGTAACCAAGTACATTAAATTAATAAAACTTAATTAGGTAGGGCGATAACTATTGGTCTGGCTTGAAATTATGCAGAACATTATAGAGTCTGTCTTTTGTTTTCCCGACACAGCATGAGCCGAAAGACTGAGCTCTTTCTAAAGCTGGAGGATTTCTTCTGGAGGGAACATCTGTCAGCTGAAGCCCTGCCCTATGGTATAAAAGGCAGTGGTATGTACAGCTTCTGTTGGTCCTCTCTGTTATAATCTGTCCTTTAATACATCAGTTAAATCTAGTGCAGAGTCATTAAGCTAATGCTTATGATAAATATGGCCTAAGTACATGATCACATAAACCTTGTTTCTGAAACCTCACATACCCTTGAAACCTTTCAGTCAACCGTCTATAAAGAAGTCTGTTTGTTTTTCTGCGGTCAGCATGCTTTTACTGCGAAACGAGAAGGATTTACATGGCGCTGCATGCAATCCATTCACGTTTATACATTCATAATGGTGCACTTAGTTCAAATACTTTCTTCTTTCTCACTGCAGAGTCCCTGCTTCTGAAGGTCTTGGCAGTGATTTCCAGCTACACAATGCCAGCAAACATTGAGAGGTAAAGTAGGACTGAGCAGCTTTCACAAGTGTCTAAACTCTGAGGAATGGTTTATCTACAAGGTTATGGGAGCTTGAGTTCAGATTCGCTCATTTGCTTCAGTTCCTCATGAAGATAACCACTGAAAAGTTGGTGAATCACATCATTTAATCACCAAATCACATAAATCAGAATTTTAACTCTCTTCCCGTCAGTGTTTTTTTTTCTTTTCTAAAGGTGATGATACATGGGGCAACTTTTTTGAGCAATGTTACAAAGCAATGTTGCTTGGCCACTTTCCCGTTGGGAATGGGCAACACATTTCTATCTGGATACTTTAGATTGGGCCCTGTGTCTTACCTGGTTGCCCGTTGACGGCAACATTGCCTAGTAACATTGCTCAAAAAGTTGCCCTGTGTATCATCACCATAAAAGTTGACAGTCACTGCCAGCGTTTTTGATCATTTTCACCAAAATTGAATGGCCCCCAGAATATTTTTATGTATGAATATCTGAGCATACAATGTATCTTTATTTAAACAAAAATACCCGTTTTATTCTAGCTCCATGCATTCGACACACTTGAATGTGAGTAAGTTTCATTAAAAAAAGCAACATTTTGAGCAAAAATTTAGCTGAAAAGACTACGTCCAGATCAGATTCAGAGTGATGATCAAACACAGATGGAGTCCATCAACACCCCAAAGCTTCACAGTCCTAGAGCTCGTCCTGGGGCGACATTTCATTCAGTAACGCTAGGCCGTTTTGATTTATGTTTAATGTTGATGATTGTGTTATTTAAATACTGTATGCATATGAATACATGTGCTATCACTTGTTTCTGCTTCTTCTTCACCTGTGTTTTGATCAGGAGATTCCGTCCTCTTTCAGAAGATGTGTCATAGCGGCCCATACCGTAAAACAGTAAAAACATGGAAAGCCAGAACTTTTTGACAATGGCGGGGAAAGAGTTAAATTGTATATAGACATGTCCCAGATTTTGAAAATTGCAAATTTGCATAGAAAATATAACCTCATATATATATATTCTGCTGTACATACAGGTCCTTCTCAAAAAATTAGCATATTGTGATAAAGTTCATTATTTTCCATAATGTAATGATAAAAATTAAACTTTCATATATTTTAGATTCATTGCACACCAACTGAAATATTTCAGGTCTTTTATTGTTTTAATACTGATGATTTTGGCATACAGCTCATGAAAACCCAAAATTCCTATCTCAAAAAATTAGCATATCATGAAAAGGTTCTCTAAAGGAGCTATTAACCTCATCTGTATCAACTAATTACACCTGCAAAAGATTCCTGAGGCTTTTAAAAACTCCCAGCCTGGTTCATTACTCAAAACCGCAATCATGGGTAAGACTGCCGACCTGACTGCTGTCCAGAAGGCCATCATTGACACCCTCAAGCAAGAGGGTAAGACACAGAAAGAAATTTCTGAACGAATAGGCTGTTCCCAGAGTGCTGTATCAAGGCACCTCAGTGGGAAGTCTGTGGGAAGGAAAAAGTGTGGTAAAAAAACGCTGCACAACGAGAAGAGGTGACCGAACCCTGAGGAAGATTGTGGAGAAGGACCGATTCCAGACCTTGGGGGACCTGCGGAAGCAGTGGACTGAGTCTGGAGTAGAAACATCCAGAGCCACCGTGCACAGGTGTGTGAAGGAAATGGGCTACAGGTGCCACATTCCCCAGGTCAAGCCACTTTTGAACCAGAAACAGCAGCAGAAGCGCCTGACCTGGGCTACAGAGAAGCAGCAGTGGACTGTTGCTCAGTGGTCCAAAGTACTTTTTTCGTCATTCAGAAATCAAGGTGTCAGAGTCTGGAGGAAGACTGGGGAGAAGGAAATGCCAAAATGCCTGAAGTCCAGTGTCAAGTACCCACAGTCAGTGATGGTCTGGGGTGCCATGTCAGCAGCTGGTGTTGGTCCACTGTGTTTTATCAAGGGCAGGGTCAATGCAGCTAGCTATCAGGAGATTTTGGAGCACTTCATGCTTCCATCTGCTGAAAAGCTTTATGGAGATGAAGATTTCATTTTTCAGCACGACCTGGCACCTGCTCACAGTGCCAAAACCACTGGTAAATGGTTTACTGACCATGGTATTACTGTGCTCAATTGGCCTACCAACTCTCCTGACCTGAACCCCATAGAGAATCTGTGGGATATTGTGAAGAGAAAGTTGAGAGAAGCAAGACCCAACACTCTGGATGCGCTTAAGGCCGCTATCGAAGCATCCTGGGCCTCCATAACACCTCAGCAGTGCCACAGGCTGATCGCCTCCATGCCACGCCGCATTGAAGCAGGCATTTCTGCAAAAGGATTCCCCACCAAGTATTGAGTGCATAACTGAACATAATTATTTGAAGGTTGACTTTTTTTGTATTAAAAACACTTTTCTTTTATTGGTCGGATGAAATATGCTAATTTTTTGAGATAGGAATTTTGGGTTTTCATGAGCTGTATGCCAAAATCATCAGTATTAAAACAATAAAAGACCTGAAATATTTCAGTTGGTGTGCAATGAATCTAAAATATATGATAGTTTAATATTTATCATTACATTATGGAAAATAATTAACTTTATCACAATATGCTAATTTTTTGAGAAGGACCTGTACTGTATACACCAATCAGGCGTAATATTATGACCTAATATTGTGTTGGTCCCCCTTTTGCTGCCAAAACAGCCCTGACCCGTCGAGGCATGGACTCACTAGTTGTGGTGTCGGACACAAGTCCTGTAAGTTGCGAGGTGGAGCCTCCAAGGATCGGACTTGTTTGTTCAGCACATCCCACAGATGCTCGATTTGATTGAGTTTGGAGGCCAAGTCAGCACCTCAAACTCATTGTTGTGCTCCTCAAACCATTCCTGAAGCATTTGTGCTTTGTGGCGGCGCATTATCTGCTGAAAGATCCACAGCCACCAGAAAATACCGTTTCCATGAAAGGCCTGACATGGTCTCAACAATGCTTAGGTAGGTGGAACGTGTCAAAGTAACATCCACATGGATGGAGGACTCAAGGTTTCCCAGCAGAACATTGCCCAAAGCATCACTGCCTCCGCCGCCACGCCTTCTTCCCATAGTGCACCTGGTACCATGTGTTCCCCAGGTAAGCCACACACCCGGCCATCCACGTGATGTAAAAGAACACGTGATCATCAGACCAGGCCACCTTCTTTCATTGCTCTGTGGTCCAGTTCTGATGCTCACGTGCCACTGTTGGTGCTTTGGGCGGTGGACAGGGGTCAGCATGGGCACCCTGACTGGTCAGCGGCTGTGCCGCCCCATACGCAACAAACTGAGATGCACTGTGTATTCTGACCCCATTCTATCAGAACCAGCGTTAACTTCTGGAGCAGTTTGAGCTCCAGTAGCTCGTCTGTTTGATCGGACCTCACGGGCCAGCCTTCGCTCCCCACGTGCATCAATGACCATCAATCACCACTGTTCCTTCCTTGGAGCACATTTGATAGATACTGACCACTGCAGACCGGGAACTCCCCACAAGAGCTGCAGTTTTGGAGATGCTTTAGCCATCACAATTTGGCCCTTGTCAGACTCGCTCAAATCCTTACGCTTGCCCATTTTTCCTGCTTCTAACACATCAACTTTGAGGAGAAAATGTTCACTTGCTGCCTAATATATCCCACCCACTAACAGGGGATGAAGAGATCATCAGTGTTATTCACTTCACCTGTCAGTGGTCATGATGTTATGCCTGATCGTTGTATACAGTAGTTGAATAGTTGAAAAACAAATTTTAAGTTAAGCACCTCATTTCACTGACTATTTGTTTTAAAAAGGAACAATAAACATGATTTGTTTTGGCTCTATTGTGTACCATATTCATGGAAAGTGCCTTTTTGTGTCAGCAGTTTAGATTGCAGGACATGTGCAGTCATTGGAAACGGCTTTTCCATAAAAAACAGTTCACTGGGGGAGATCATTAACAAATACGACGTGGTGATCAGGTAAAAACAGACCTCCACCTCTGTTTGACCTCTTTAAGCGTTTCTATTACGCTGCTTTAATTCTCCATTCTTTATTTATATTCTGTTTTGTTTCGCAGAAAGTTTTCGTTTGAGCTTTGTAGTTCATTTCTCCCATCTCCTTCTATCCTTCTCCTTCTAAAATATATATATATATACTTTTCTTTCAGTCTACAGAGCGGTAGCTTTTCCATTATTCTGGCTTGTGTTTTGCATTCTTGTTTGAGTGGCATTTAATAGGCTCACTTAACAATACCTCCTGCAATTAGTGCGCTGCTTGGCTACTGTTTCTCAGCCTTTGCTTCTCAAGCTGATTTATGGTCTTGGAATGAACTAATGCCATTTTTATTTCTTGTAAGCCTTTAACAAACGGCAGAATTTGGCTGAGAGCATTTTTCCATGGTCTCCCCCTCCTCGCCGTGTGTTCTCAGAAGCTAATCACGGCGGGGGAGGAGAGTCCAGCCAGTTGACATTTGGTGTTGAGTTACAAATCCTGATGCTTCGAGGTTGCCATTAGTGAGCAGAACACCAGCTCCTCTCTAATCTCATTTGTGAGAAAGAGGGCGGTTTTTCGCCTGGATTCACTCCCATGAAAAATTACATGTGGCATGGGGAGTGTTGATGAAGGATGTGTTTGTAGTGCTTAATTGACCTACCGGTAAGCCTCCCCCTTAGTTACTGTTGCTAACTCGGACAAACAAATGGAGTTGCATTGACAGCTGTCAGTGTGAAAACCTTATCCCAAGATGTTTTTGGACACAGAATGTAGCGTAAACCCCGTCCGAATGATGGCCAGACTTTACTGATGGTTTATCAAGTTTATTATGTCCTTTTTCACTCCAAAAAAATAATCGTAAGCGCTGAACAAACAAAGCATAAGAAGTGCGCATTAACGTCTCATTCACAAACTAGCTCTCTCCGTTGCATTACCATTAACATTAGGGGTGTAACGGTACACAAAACTGACGGTTCGGTACGTACCTTGGTTTTGAAGTCCCGGTTCGGTATGGATTCGGTACAGCAGTTTTACAAAATTGCTTTTTATTAATTTTTATTCAACAGTGGTTTAATGAAAAAAAATTGTGTCTGTCCTTAAATGAATTAAATTATATGTGCTGACTAACATACTAAAACACATGGAGAGTGCTTGAATATAATTTTAACTGTAGTGTGTTATTTGATATTACATCTAAAGTTAATATATTGTTAATATACTTCATTACAAATGTGTAATTACCCATATATTTAAATAAATGACATACAAGTTTCAATAGAAATGACATTAAAGTATATTTTAGTTTATTATAAATGCTTGCTGGTACATTCAACAGTACACTTTATTCATATTTCAATAGTCAATATGAAATTAGATATAAAGATGTCCTACTGAAGGGGGTCAAAAACACTCTTAAGTTCCACTAATTGCATTTATTATACATTTGAACTATAATACATTTTCATTTAATGCACAAGTAAGTTTTTAAAGTATATTATTTCTGTTATAAGAACTTTTTTTGAAAAAGAAAGTTAAAGTTTTCACAAGGTGTTGCTCTTTACAGTTTTGGAAATGTCCTCAAAATGTAGCCCTCCTTTCCTAATGGTGGATGTTTTGGCAGTTTTTCTTCCATTGTGTTGCCGATATTTGTTTTCAAGTAGCCTCTGAAAGCCTTGAACCCCTTACATCACAGCTTGGCCTCAAGAATGTCCGCTATTGTAATCAAATTGTAATCTATTGCATTCATAGAGTGAAATGCACGCGCGCACACACACACACACACACACACACACACACACACACACACACACACACACACACACACACACACACACACACACACACACACACACACACACACACACACACACACACACACACACACACACACACACACACACACACACAGTTTATGGTGAGATGTATTGTGTTCCTCCTACTTACAAGCTCGGGGGGGGGGGGGGGGTCGTAATTATGAGGGGACGTATGAACAGATTTTGTCTGGAAAAAATAGACGTGTTAGGCAATTTCATATTTCTTCTCTCTTTTTAACTTACTGCCAAAGTCAGGACGTTTTTTTTCGCCCTAGTGTAACAAAATCAAGGGCGAAGGGTGTAAATAAGGTCTGTAATTGCCTTTATTATGTATTTTAGCGCTCTCTTGCTGCCATATACGGGAAATTGCTGCACTAGCCTGTCACCTCATAAATCGGCTAAATGAGTAGTGTTTTCTGGCAAGCTTTACCACTATTCCTCATCAACAGAGCACAAATTGTGTACAAACTTCACTGCACAGTCAATAATCACAAATTATGACCAAAACCAAGCTGTTATTCCTTAACTGACACATTCTCATCTCTGAAAAGTGCATTAGAATTGCATTTTGGTGGTGCACTGCATTGATATTATAGCCTACGAATATTACCAATGCGTATTGAGGTCAACATGTATATCCAGCTCTGATTTGACATTTGACGTTAATATAAATTGTCTTTGTCCCCTGACATATCTTTGTGTGCCAGGCTTAATGACGCTCCAGTGAGAGGCTATGAGGAGGATGTGGGTAACAAGACCACTTTGCGTCTGTTTTATCCCGAATCCGCCTCCTATAATCCGGGTATCCACAATGACCCGGACACCCTGCTGGTCCTGGTCCCTTTCAAACAGCAGGACCTCCGCTGGCTCAAAGAGATCCTATATGACGAGAAGAGGGTCAGTCTGTCTCACTTTGTGTTTTTTTTTGCCAGATTTTCGCCCTATTTCTCCAGTAATCATGAAGTGCTGTTTTCTCTAGGTCCGAAAGGGTTTCTGGAAGCCTCCTCCCCAGATCTGGCTTGGCCGGACCAGTCAGATCCGTGTCCTGGACCCATATTTTCTTCGCCTAACAGCCAGCAAGCTTCTGCAAATTCCCTTGCAACCACGCCGACAACAGGTTAGATCTGCTCACATGACCAGGCTCCAGGGAATGTTAACCCTTTCACACGCGAGTTTAAAATATTCTAGCTAAACCTCCAGTGTGTCACAATTACGTTTTGTCATGTCTGCACCTGTTCTCGTTCATCCCTGATTAGTTTATCATCTCCACCTGTGTCTAACTAGTTCCCTCCATCACCCTGTGTATTTATACTCCCTTTTCTGTTCAGTCCTTCGTCGGTTATTGTTTGTCCACACATGTTTGTGTTTACAGTGTCTAGCTCATTCTGTGCTTGCTTTTGGATTAAAGACTGATTGTTATCACCATCTTCTTCGTCGTGTGCTTGCTAAGCCACATTGAACTGTAACACAGTGTGAGATTTTTTGACCCAAATTTTTCAGTAGCAGTGTGGCCAAGTTTGTGGATTTCTGCAGAATTGGGCTGATGCCCCAACCCAACCACACACACACACGCGGTTTAACCGCTTACTAGACACCCCCCATTTCCGCAGGTAAATGACATACCCAAAATTAAAAGGTTGCTGCAAATAAGTCATTTTATATAGACACATAACCAACATATATTTAGAAAGCCAACACTTGAGAGTTTACAGTTCAAAACTCACTGAATTACTCACTGTTATTAATATGGAGATATATAAGCTCAAACATAAAAACCAAAAATAAAAATATTAATAATATAATTCTTAAATGTATAAAAATATAATATAAATGTGGTATAACAACTTTTTTAAGAGAAGGCTAATAAAAATGCTAATGAAATTTTTCATGGGCCCTATACCTCCCTTGCACTCTAATGTCTGGCGTGGAGAACTGCTCCATTCATGTTTCTATTGTTCTCACTCGACGAACCTTTCACACCTCTGCCGGTATGAGACTTAATCTTCATTATTTTAACATTACGCTTTTGTTTAGCTTTTGTAAAGACCATTATTGGCCTTTATTCTGGCATTACATTGATTGACCATTAATACCACTTTCATCCCAGATTCGTTAATCCACCAATTACCTGAAGTCTTTCTAGAAAACAAACAAAAAAGGTCATACTCTTGGGACCTTATGTGAATTCTTGAAACAAAATAGACTGTGAAATAGATATGGCTCCTGGCGTGTATTAGAGCTACAATTAGCATCAAGCTACATAACACAATTTAAAAGATTAATATTATGCTTCCTCTTAAAACTCACTTTAAACCACCAATGAGTGTTTGTAATAACTTCTGATTGCGATTTAATATGCATTTTCTACATCTGCACTGCCTTGGTGGAAAAGGGGTATTTGAGCTCCCTTATGAAAACAGGCTGTTTATGATTACTACTAGTGATTATCAATAATTATTTATCACACATTGTTTTTAACGCATAGCAGTGACTGTAAAACATGTATTTTAGGTACATGT